>JARBWK010000004.1:54401921-54427013 GCA_030556195.1 Anolis apletophallus | reverse complement strand
AAAAAAATAAATATTGTATTAGAGGTAATTTCTATTGTATGTTATAATTATTAATAATAATATAATACAGTGTAACAATAATAGTAATAACAACAACCTGCACATAAAAAATCCACTATGTTGGCACCCCTTGTGTGGGAGGAACTTTGTGCCTAATGAAGTTGTGAGCTATGCTGTGGTGGCATATGAGCTGCAGTAGGGCCTCCATACCAGTGGGTCTAACGGAGCAGGGCCTCTCCAGAAGATCTTAAACTCCTAGGTGGGACATAGAAGGAGATACGTTTGGACAGGTACACCGCGCCAGAACCATATAGGGTTTTATAGGTCATTGTACATTGAGCAACCTCTGTACCAAATTTGGAAACTCCAATTAGTTCAAAACATGGCAGCCACATTTGTTACAGGCACATTTAGAAATGAGCCTATTACACCTATACTACAGTCACTCAATAGTTTGCCAATTAATTTCTGGGAAAAATCTATGCACAAAATAAGAACTTCCTTTATTCTTACTTGAATTATTGTTAGTAAGGCTTGAGCAGAAAATACACACCACTATCTGGAATTAAGTCCCATTGAATTCATCAGCATTTCCATCTAAGTTCATATGTATGAGACTGCACTGTAAATGTATGTGTTTGTTTGTTTGTTTGTTTGTTTGAAATATTTCTATCCCATCCTTCCCAACCCCCGAGGGGGGACTCAGGGCGGCTTACAATGGCAGTCATTAGATGCCAACAACAACATTAATCACATTATAACAAATTTACAAATAGGTAAACACAAGTTACATAAACTCCGATGTGGATCGTAGAGGGAGATACGTTCAGACAAGTAAGCTAGGCTTTATAGGACAAGACCAGCACTTATTTATTTATTTATTATTTATTATTACTTCGAATTTGTACACCGCCACTCCCCGAAGGCTCGGAGCGGTTTACAGCAGCAAAGTTTAGCAAAAAAAATACAGTTTACATAGGGTACACATAAATAGGACAAACTATCACTACAAACAGATTAGCCATTAGTGGACCTAATCCGCAATGCAGAGTTCGGTCCTGAGACATCTGGTGGCCTATAGTCCTCAGTTCAGCTGATACCAGTTCGTGGGGCCGGAGTGAAATATAGGTCCTGTGGCAGAAAGCGAAGTCTGCCCTCAGGGAGGGAGAGTCTAAACCCTCTAGCTGATTCTGAGAGCTCAGGAGGTTCTGAAAGCTCAAGGGCACATCCATTCCCCATCCCTGCCCTCTGTGTCTGGGGACAGGTTGCTTCCCGTGATTTTACCCAGCTCCTGAAGCCCACATTCCAAAATGTCCTGGAGAGGAATTTACTCTGCTTCTTGGGTCGTCCAAAGGTCCCTTGGAGGTTAGAGGCAGGTGGAAAGGTCCTTGCCCGGTCCCGGCTGGCATCAGCTGTGCCAGCACCCGAACTTTCTCCTTGTCTAGGCAGCAAAGCCCACCCCATCATACTTGTTCCGGTTTCAGAGGAAATGACGTCACCCTGAGCTGGAGACGGAAGAGGACCGGCAAATGACATATTTTGTTCATCCTTAAATATTCCATACCTCAATTAGAAGCCCCCTTGTGTTGTTGTAGGTTTTTCAGACTGCATGGCCATGTTCTAGAAGCATTTTCCCCTGTCATACATTTTCCCCCGAAAAATCTACAACAACCCAGTGATTCCAGCCATGAAAACCTTCGACAATACATTAAACCCCTTTGGCTCTTATATTTCCTGTAAAAGCATCAACACACTGTTTGGAAATGAGACAGATTGTATAGGTAATAAAAATTGTGATACCTTTTCTGGTTCACAAACGATGTATATTCAGCAGTGTTGCAAATTTATAATGGTGGTGGTGGTAACAATAAGGCTTTTGACCTGCCAGTTCTAGGTGTTTCAGGTACAATTCCATTTCAGTATTTCAGATATTCTCTTTTCTCTCAAACAAAACCCACCAACTTTCCAGATTAGGCAGGTGCTGGGTTCTTGTTGTATGCCTTTGAACTGGTTTCAACTTATATCAGTCCTAGTACAATCCTATCACAGAGTCTTCTTGGCAAAATTTGTTCAGATGGGGCTTGTCTTTGCCTGCTTCTGAGAGAATATGACATGCCCAAGTTCACCCAGTGGGTTCCTATGTCATACCCTGGTCTCCAGAATCATAGTTCAATGCTCAAACCACCACAACATGCTGCCTTTCAGGTATTGTTTTATAGATATGATTTTATTTTATAATATAGGAATGTAGTACTTTAGCCTTTCTCTTTCTCTTCCTCTCTTGTTTGATTTTAGCCAGAATTCCCCGGTTATGCTATTATTACAAAGATTACTAAAAGGAAGGCCTCCCCCCACCTTTTATATACACTGGGCATTCAGTGTGTGCAATCAGCGCTAATAGTTGCCATTAAGTTTGCAGTGAGGTGGTGGGTGGAGATAAATCGAATGCCTGCACTCCGGCACTGCACACCGCCTGCTGATGGCTGCTGAGTAATGACTTTCCCCCCCCCTAATTGGTGGAGAGCAGCAGCCCTAATGGATGCAGCCTCTCTGTGCATTTCCACTGTCTCTTCAATCAATAACCCTCGCTGTGCCTGGCACAGAGGAGTTCCTCAAAGCCCCTTTGTAATAATGGATTGCTGGAGGTTACATAAACCATGGTCGCCGACTGAGTCAGCCCTCTCTTGGGATCTTGGCACTCTCACAATGGCATTTTGAGAAGGTCAGGTGTGGGATGCCAGAAGAGCTGACAGGCCTCTGTTCCGTTGCCCTCATCTGGGAGTTCATATCAATTTGCATGCCAGAGGCCTCCAAAGCCTTTCCACCAGCAATGGATATTTTAATCATGTTACTTTCTTTGTCTCCGCCGGCACCCGTTTTGACTACAACTTCCAAAATTGTTCAGCCAGTTGTGCCTCAAAATGTAGCTTTTCTACGTTCTGGTTTTAATGACAGTCCAGAAATCTTAATTTTCTGCTTTGTAGGTCCCCTCTCTCCTCCCCTCCCCTTCTCTCACAAAAACAAATCTTATTTGGAGTGGAGAGGAAAGAAGAAGGTGGAACCTTACCCTTCCCAAAATCCTCAGGCAAAAGCAAACTACTGCAACCTCTCCTATTTTGTATCTTCCTTATTCAACATTTCTGTCATTTTGACCACAGTTTGATGTTGTTTGGCATGTGTTCTAGTTTCCATCTTTGAAATGTTGGAAAGTGTGCACATTTATTTATTTATTTATTACTTCAAATTTCTAGACCACCACTCCCCAAGGGCTCGGAGCAGTTTACAGCAAAATAGAAGTAAAAATAACAAGCAGATACAACAATTATAAAATACACAAACAAAACATATACTATTTACTACAAACAAATACATTGTGTCATTCCCAGCTAATCCTAGCTGAGCTATAGTTGCAGGGCTCAAGGAGGGAACAATCGGAGGCAGGCCATGGTGACCTAAGTCTTCTTAGTCCCATTTGTAGGGCCATGGGGCTGAGTCTTATAAGTCCCAGCCATAGGGCTATGGGGGCTGGAGTCTTACCCAGCTCCCAAACCCCAGTCCCCAAAAGGTTCTAGATCTGTATTTCTTGACCTCACCCTTCCTCAAAATAGAGTCTGGGCTTGTTCTAAGACTGTTCCGGACTTTAGCGGTTACCCCAAAGTTATTGGGGGTAACTCGATGGTCTCGATGAGTCTTCGAGCAGACTTTGTTAGCTGGAGAAAGGACCAACGCCTTGGGAACGCATCTCTCCTGGAAGGCTGTTGACTTTGGATGGTCCATTGATGGCCTGGAAGTCGGAGGTTCCTTTGGCTTCCTCTTCCAGTGTCTTCTCCGGCGCCTGCGCAGTCGTTTCTTCTGGCTCGAACCGAAGACGGAGGAAGAAGGTCTCCACCTCTTGGCGTCGTCAAGGCCACCCGCCATCTTACAGTATCCATCGTGTTCAGGGTTCAACATCAGGCAGTCACGGCGATGGAGTCAGGGCCCCGGTGCCCAAGCCAGGGTGCCGGTGACATCCAGGCATGCCTGGTCACTTGTCCGCCAGCATGCCCGGTCCAGTCGGTTGCCAGCAACACATGAACTATGGACCTGTAGGCCAAAAACATTGTTTATCTCTTTTAAGAGGAGGCACTTGATCTAATATCTGGATGTATATGTGGCATTTGTTCTACTGTTGGCTTTCCCTACTACCACCGTCCACTTCATCACACTAGAGAAAAATTCCACTTAAAATTCAGTTTTTGCCTCCTGCAGAATTCTGGGGTTTGTAGTTTAGTGAGGCTGTTAAAGGCTCCCCCCTAAACTACATACCCCAGAATTCTGCAGGAGACAGAAACCTGATTTTCAGTGGATTTTTTTCTCTACTGTAAGACATGTTTTAACTTTTAAAGAATAATTATCATGATGGAATGTAGGTTTATACCCAAAGATGTAAATCCTCAAGTATTTTGTCTTCACAAATGACAAATTATTAAAATTGTTTCTCCGAGATACATGGTTTCAAAATCTGACCAAATATGTCCTCTCTATACATTTTCTAGGTTCATGACCCTATGGTGTTTGGGGGCTAGAAGAGCATGAATTTATGGTATTTTGGGGACTTCGTTTTAATAGGGTTTACTGATGTCTACAGTTTTGTGTATCCACGCATCAACTGGAAACATATCCACTACAGATATGAGGGCCATATTATTTTGTGGAAAAATGATACTGTGGAGAAAAACAGTGTTTTCCATGCAGAAAAAACAAATTTCTCTGGAAAAAAAACCAGGCAGTCAAATCTCACATTTTTTCTCCAAGGATAATTCCTCTACATCACTTTTGGACATTTGAGTAGCTAGAGAAAATTGAACAATGTTCCCTCGCTACTTTGTGGTTTGCTTATTGTGGACTCGCTGTTTCACAGATTTCAATAAATATTAATTTAAAATATATATCACGGTATGTTCGCTGTTTTGTGAGGGTTTGCGCTCACTACTCTCCTTCCTCAGTCCTCCCTCCCTCCAGCCTTGAAGGGCCTTTCCTTCACTTTATTTTAAGTTTAAAAAGACTAAAAATAGTGTATAACAGGGCTGCCCAGGAAGTCGATCACAATCGTGGGACCGAAGAAGATGGATCGCAGCCGGATGGGGCTTCTCAGAGGGGGGCGTAGCCAGGCCATAACAAGCCCCACCCCCTCACCCGGCTTCGGCACTCCCAGCAGCTGCTTCAGCCTTGAGGAGGGCAGGGCCAAGCCAGCCTTGTGCTAGCTATGCCACCACTGGCTTGGCACTGCCATCCTCAAGCCTGGAGCAGCTGCTGCTACAGCTGAAGCCAGAGGGGGGCGGAGCCAGGCCGTGCCAAGCCCTGCTCCCTCCCCTGCCCCTCTACCAGCAGCTTCTCCAGCCTTGAGGAGATAGGTAGATCTTTCTGACTTGGTTTTATTATAAGTAGCTCGCATACTGAAAAGTGTGGGCACCCCTGGTGTATAACTACTAAAATAATGTATAAATATTAAAATAAATATTGTAGAGTATCCCTACATCACAATTTTTCACTTATTGTGGGAGGTCCTGGAACCTAACCTAACACTGTATGTGGTTTCTGATCACTGATAAGCCTTTTTTCAATTTGGGAATGAATCACTATGAATATTCTTTTCAAACCTACAGTATATTTAAAACTGTACATATAGAAGCCCAGCCACAGCTCCCCCTCTCTCGTCACTGATTTGGCTGCAGGGACATACCTTGGCTTGTTTGGGCAGTTCTTGGGCATAGAAAGAAAAAGAACCAGTCTTCTCTCTCTCTCCTTTACATAACATTGCTCCTTCTTATGGCAATGCTGACATACAGTCAGAACATGCCCAGGCACCCTCCTGCCATGAATCAGTGGCTGGGGAGATGGATCTGCATCCAGCAGTTCTGTTCTTCCATACCAGGGTGGGACTTTGTGAGGGAAAGTGTTGAATACCTCCTTTTCAAAGTTTTTAGAAACTATATGTATGCAAGAATAATCCCACCCAAACACCCTATTAAAACTCTATACTGGTATGTTGCCAATAAGGAACTAGTTAAATGCTCCTGCAGAAGTTTACACACCTACACGAATAATGCTGTGGCTCCATGTTTTCCACAGACCTCAAAAATGATCAAAGAATAATACAGAACTGCCAAGCTGGATGTAGCCCAGAGACTATGATTTTGACAGATCTAGCTATAGATTTATATATCATCATACCCCACAGGTTTGGGATGCATTGCAACAAATTTAAAAGAAATAATCTATATTCTGAGCAATCTATATCTAATCCCCCAAACAGTCAAGTTAATGCTCTTATCTTTTACACACACATACACATGCACGCATGCACACATAACCTGCTAAACTCTGACTTCAAAAGAAATACCAGATACACATTGAGGAGCTCATCACATGGAAGTCCAGAAGCCTGGGGACAGCAGGGGAAACTGTGGGAAAGTGCCCAGCTTTATACCCTTACTGTGGTTGGTCATTGGCTGCCATCCCATGACGTTTTCAGGTTGTCCCTGGCTTCCTCTCATGCTGTCCCTGGCATCTTCAACGAGGATGCGGGTAATCACCCTCTTAGAGTGCTGCCAGCACACTACTGGGATGGAGCCCAACAGAGCCCACTGGAGTAGCCCTGCGTTATATGATGGGCTTTAGCAGACTCTGTCCCAGCAACATACCAGCAGCACGATATTTTAGGATTTCTACATGTGACCTCCGTACAGAAAAATGCCAGGTGCAGCTAAAGCTTGAGGAAGTTATTGTTTGTTTTTTGTTTTGGATGATAATTCTCAGATTCCAACAATCATAATTATCCTCTTCTCCTTCAAAATTATTTCAATTTTAGTTCAAATATAAGTTCAAACAAAGGAACTTTCAAAGTTCTGAATGTGCAAAGATACATAGGGTGTGAGTCAGCACACATCGAATGTTCAATTGTCTTATCGTTTCTACCCCAGGATTTAGACCTGGTGTATTATCCCTGGGAAAGCGAAATCCTTGGAGCCTTGTCATATCATGGAATTACAGTCTTAAGAATTCAATTTTAACTGCCATGGCCACACCCTTGGAATAGGATTGGAATATTTAGAATTCCCAGCCAGATAACTCTAGTGCCTCATCTCAATATTCCATATGCTACTGCCCTGGCAATCAGGTAAAAGCATATTCCTATAAATGTGTAGTCTATAAGAGATCGTAGGACAACTCCTTTTTATTATTCAAGTAGCATTAGACTTGTGAAAGCACAAAACTGTGGTTCCAAGAATCCTGTAGGGTGCTGCTTTTGTTTTTACTCACTAGTCTCCTAAGGACACACAAGAAGCAAAAGTAAAAAGGGAAAGAACTAAGATCAGAAGCCTGAATATAACTGTTCAACAACTTGCAGGGACAAAGAGTATAATCAATGCAAAGAATCAGTGTCTTCTATTTCTCTGCATAATAATCAATGCAGAGAAATAGAAGACCACAACGAAAATGTAGAACATGAGACTGCTTCCACAAGATTCAAGAAACCAACGAGAAAATGAAATCAAGTGGAGATGCTCTATGACCAGCAAGGGAACATACTGTGTGATCAAGAAGAAACAATACACCGAACAACTATATAAAGAAGATGTAAGAATGCTAGATTAATTAAAGGAAGAACCAATTTAAATGAACCCAAAATTTTAGTGAATCACCCAAAGCACTTGAGAGAAATAAAACACCAGAAACAGATGGCATACCGATAGAGCTGTTTCAACTAACTGAGACAGAATCCACTCAAATTGTAATAAAATCTGCCAACAAATAAGGAAAACAAAAGAATGATCCACATGTTTGAAACACACATGGAAAACTATGGCTCACTCTTTGAAAACTAGGTGCAGTGCATTTGATCATCCCAATGTGTAACCTGTAATCAGGAGAAGAGACCGGTATTAGGGCAGAACATGAAGATGGATTGTGAGGGGGCTTGTGTGTTCCAGTGAACCTGCATAACCGCCGGAGTCACGCACTCCCAGAGGTGGGCACAGGGGAGGTTCCAGACCAAGCTCTATCCAAAGACCGCAACGGCAAATCGGGGGATGTAAGCCAAACTGCAGCCGCTCCCAAATCATCACACAGAAGACACTCTGAGATTCATTGGTAACTTTACTGAGTAATACAAACAGGATCCAAGCCAGAAGTGGAGATCACCTCTGAGACGCACACATATATACCCTCCCATGGATTCAAACCCTGTGTTCTCGCTTCCCCCTTTTCCGCTGGAACTTTCGCGCCTGAGCCTTGGGCTGTTGGAGTTCTCATGGCGGCTCCTTATCTCTTGTTATGGCTAAGTCAGAAAGCCGGGTTTTGGGCGCCAATGTCTTGGCGGTTCCTGAACATTAAGAAAACAAAAGCAATGACCATATGTGAGTTACTTAACTTTCAAGCAGACAATCAAGACATTAAGATTGTCAAACATTTCCTATATCTTGGCTCAGTCATCAATTGAAATGGAGATTGCAATCAAGAAATTGGAACACAGCTAGGATTTGGGAACTAGATAAAATCTTGCAGCATACAGATATAAAATTGAAAACCAAAGTCAGAATTCTTCATTCCATTGTATTTCCAATTTCTATGTAGGCATTCATGTAGGGAATTTGCTGCTTTAAAAGAACCAGTGATCAGCCTGAAGGCATCAGGTAAATGGATCAAAAATTATTCTAACTGTGTTCCTTATATGGAAGGCTTGTAGCTGCTCCCAATTTCAGGGATCATGAGAACTATTTTTATCTAACTTGTGCTTTTTTCTCTGTTTTGCAGTTTTTATCAGTTGTAAGGGAAAAGTATCAAGACCTGGTGGGAAGGAACATAACTGAAAAGTAAACCTTTTAGACAACAGGTACTTAAATTCTGGGAGCTATAGTGTAAATATGTAAACTTTCAAAATTATGGGTCAAATCCACTTTCCTGATGGTGGTGATGATTGTTCCTGATATGATCCTGCCTTTATTTTAATGTGAGCTGCTAGACCTTCTCAAGTGTTGCCTCCCTCAAACCATCTCTTTCTGATGTTTACATTTGATTTAGAACATCCTACAGCCAACCAACAACCACCGTTTTGTACACATCTGACTCGGTGCCTCAGGGCAGCAGGCCAAGGTTCTGTTTAATAATGCCTCACCTGTGCCAACAGCAGCAAGAGAATGGACCTTCAGTCAGGCGCCAGTGAGAGCCAGCCTGTTGGCACAGTGACCGTGGCTCCTTTCCCAGCCCGATGCTGAGCCAGGTTCCATGGCTTAAATATGCAGGCAGGCAAGCCTCAAGCAGGCTGGCTGTTGCCTCTCTCCGCCGTGACAAGCTCAGGCTTCCCAAAGAGCTGCAGATACCGCCCCAAACGCCAGTCGATGCCACCCAGTCTGTGGAATGGTGCTGCATCCACTCCAGAGCAACAGAGTGACATTCATTCAAACTGGCAGCTGCCTTTTGTTTCGCATTGGCAACTGCCAGCAAAAGCCAGCCAGGGCAAGACAAACACACAATAGCAACATGCAAGATGCGGAGCACATTACACGCTAGATTTAAAATAAAATAGCATGCATTTGGGGTAAAGATGCAGGATGATGCAGAGTGCCATAGCCTTGTGACTCATGTTAACACTACTGGGATTGTAGGGTAGCATTCCCCAGAACAGCGCAAAATCTGTCAGCTGAAATAAGTAAAACCAAAGGACAACACATTAAAGATTATCTTTTTGTAGTAGGTAAATTGCACTGATGAGAGAGCATAATCTACTGTCCCCAAGTGTACAGATTAGAGATTTGTCATCCTGAGACCACAAACAAAGATGCTATTTGCCTTAATGCTCTGTTTTTTAAGTTTTGCTGTAAGCATTCAGAAATGATTTTAGGAGAATGTCATGTCATTGTGTTTTGGGGATAGAGAAGCGGGGGGGTAGAAATAAATGATATAAATAAATAATAAATAAATAAATGTTTGGATTTTTAAATACTGAATATGGCTTTTGACTTATGGCACATTAAAGACTAGCAAGTTTTGTCATAGACATTTCACAGACTCCACCCACTTTATCACATGCAACCTGTACATTAAATTTCCATTCCAAAGTCCATATACTGAATCCTGAAAACATTAAACATTAATTGTCAGGAACAGCTTGGTTTTTTAATCGTGTCAATAGTGACTTGAGAACATACTGCAAGTAGCTTCTGGTGTGAGAGAATTGGCCATCTACAGAGAAGTTGCTAGGAGGCTTCTCTCATGTTACTACAAGCTAGAGCTGACAGACGGGAACTCACCCTGTCTCGCGGATTCGAACCAGCAACCTTCAGGTCAGCAACCCAATCCTCAGGTCAGCAGTCCAGCTGGCACAAGGGTTTAACCCAATGCACCACTGCTTGTAATATCCTAATGAAGTTTTGGTGTAGGGGTATAGTGCATACCAGTGTTTCAAGTTATGGTAACAAGAGTTAATTTCTTCATTCAAAGTAATATCTGCACTGCAAATATTGTGTTTTTACCATCCTCCATCAATTTTATACATGAAATGTTTTACGTCATTGTGTTTCATGAAGATACAACTTAAGTACAATTTTTCAGGAGGATTTCGATTGTGTTTTATTTTTTCATGGTAGTTAGTGTTTTTGTAATCAACTAGTTCTTTGTTACACCACAGCAAAATCAATATTCTTTGTGAGTCCTTATAATTTTTCATTTTATCTTTGACTCTTTGCTTTGCCTTTCACATTCAGTTCATTGACAAATAGTGTCATTTCTCCCTTTCCAGTATTACAAAAATACAGTCCTCTGTGTCTTCTCAGTGAAACCTTTGCTTCATGGCTGGGTCATCTCTCACCTTTACTACTATAATCTTTTCCTCTCTAGTTTTCCATTGGTTCATCTTCAATGCCCTCACATTCATCCAGCACCTGGGTCCTAAAATTACTTGTCGTTCTGAGCATCTGACACCACAATTTCTGCACTGGGTCCAGCACAAATTCTTCAGAGCCTTCTCACTCCACGCATCTTATGTTCTGACACATCACTTATTGTGACCTTCTTTCATCCAATGCCATTACCCACAAACATCCAAGACTGTCCTGCTCCCTGAAATGACTCTCCCCTATCTCTTTTTTGCCAGTCTGACATACCCACTGGAGCTGGTAAGATGGAGAGCAAGAACACCACAGCCCAAGCCAAGGAATCAACAGAGGATGAGCCAATCACATCTAGGAGTTTATCACACAAGGCAGGAAAATCACAACTACAGCAGGACAAATAGTTCTTTGCCTTTGACTTATCACAAGATGTCACTCTTTTCCCACCACTCTCCCAGTGGAAAACAGCCTGGAAAGTGTTTCTTTTACAAAATGAAATTATCTGTTAATGACCTCCTTTTCTAAAAGAAACAAATGGGCTCTAATGGGAGGACAGCAAGAAAGAATCATAAAACCATATAGTTGGAAGAGACCACAAGGGCTATCCAGTCCAACCCCCTGCCATGCGGGAGCCCCTAACAGATGCCATCCAGGTATTTACAAACCTCTGGAGAAAGAGACTTCATTACACTCCAAGGCAGCATGTTCCACTGTTGAAAAAGCTATTACCATAAGGAAGTTCTTCCTAATGTTTAAGTGGAATTTCTTTTCCTACAATTTGGATCCATTGTTCATGTGCTCGTCTCTAAAGCAGCTGAAAACAAAATTGTCCCCTCCTCAATATGGCATCCTTTCACATATTTAAACATGGTAATCATGTCCTCTTCCAAATGTTTCATCTCTAAACTAAACCTGGCCAGCTTCCTAAGCCATTCCTCATAGGGCTTGGCTTCCAAACCTTTGATTATTTTTGGTTACCCTTCTCTGGATACATGTCAATAGCCTTCTTGAATTTTGGTGCCCAGAACTGGTCACAGTATTCCTGGTAAAGTCTGACCAAAACAGAATAGAATGGGACTATTACTTTACTGAATGTAAACACTATACTCCTATTGATTGAGCCTAAAATTGTATTGGCTTTTTAGATGCTGTTGACTCATGTTCAGCTTGTGGTCTACTAACAATCCTAGATCTCCTTCACACATTCATTCATTCATTCACTTTATTATTTCATTAGTCGCCCTCCACCAAAGTGCTCTGGGTGACTTACATAGGACAGAATAAACGAACATTACAACAATACAACAATAACATTAAAATGGAATTACAGATTAAAAGCTCTACCAAAGAGCCAGGTCTTTGGCTCTGTTTCCATCCAGGTGTCACACATCCTATATCTGTGCATTTTTTGTTTTTGTTTTTGTCTTTTTGTATTGCCTGAGTGTAGTACCATACATTTCTCCCTGTTTAAATTCATTGTGTTAGTTTTGGCTCAGCTCTCTAATCTGTTACAGCCATTTTGGATTCTGATCCTTTCTTCTGAGGTATTAGCTATCCCTCCCAAATGTCAAAGAAGCACATTAATGTGATACGTTTTATCTCAAAGATTTTATTTTCCTGGGGTAATTGTGATTTGCCTTTCTGATATGTCGACCTAAGGTCTTCCCTTCCAGTGTTAAAGTGTTCCCTATACTCTTCTGCTGTTTGGGAGATGTATAGGCAGTCCACAAGTTACAAACAAATATGTTCTATAGGTTTGTTTTTAAGTTGAATTTGTATGTAGGTCGAAACAGGTACATTTATTTATTTATTTCATGCATTTCTACCCCGCTCTTCTCCCCCCGAAGGGGGACTCAGGGCGGCCTCACAAAAGCATCACATCATGCTATCGACATATAAACAATCAAAATTACATTAAAAAAATAAAAATCCTTAGAAACACAATTATACAATTCATTAAACAATATATTAAACATGCCAATTAAAATCAAGTCCAATTTAAAAATGTAACTCCAGAGATAGAGCAAGAGGGGGAGGGTAGATAGATAGGCAGGCAGGCAGACAAGATTTGGATAGCAAAGAAAAGGGTTCACACCCCTGTGGTGTATGTTTGCTGTCTGTGCTGCTGTTCAGAAGATTTCACCTCACTTTCTGTCCCTGTGATCATTGGATTTTGAAAAAAATAGCTTGTTGTGGAAACAAGGATTGGTGATAAATCTTCAATGTAGACACCTTTTCCTCATGATAACTTTCATGAGCGAATTTCCCTTCCTAAGGGTAGATTTCTCTCACTTCTTGATTTCTCACCTCCATACTTAACTATGAGTAGTTTGTAAGTTGGATGTTTGTAAATCAAGGACTCCCTGTTTTTGGAATTAGCAATATCTCATCTCTCCAGGCACTAGAACCACCAATTTTTGGGTTGTTGGGGGTTTTTTTAACCAAGAAGACTTTACTAGGACACTTCTGTGATGTTACACTCTTTACATTGTTGTTGTTGTTGTTATGAGCCTTCAAATCAACTCTGACTAATGGTGACACCCTGTAGGGTTTTCTCGGTAATATTTCTTCATAAAAGGTACACTATTGCCTTCCTCTTAGGCTCAGAGAGTTTGATTTGTACATGGTCCCACAGTGTGTTTCCTTGGCTGAATTGTGATCAAACACTTTTACTCTTAGTTCAAGTCCTAATTCAGCACTCAAAGCACTATACCACACTGGCTCTGACCCTTACTTGTAGGGCTCTGGAATCGGAGTTGGTAAGAATCTTTGGGTACATTTAGAGTCCAGCAAGCAGGTACACACTCCAACTCTAGTTTCAAAACAAAAACTTACAATATTATGACAATGTATGGGGAAATATGTCATGTGATACTTAATCAAAAATATGTTTATGTTCTATCAACCTAAGTAGCCTGATTATTCATATGGTGGTGATAAAATGCCTTGTTTAACCATTTTATTACAATAGTGTTGTTTTTAACAATTAGTACAAATTTGTCATTTATGAAAGAGTCAGGGTCAGACAATAGAGGAGCTGGAGTTGAAATCAAAGCAAAGGTTTGGCATACTGATTCCATAGCCCTGCTTGCTTTCTTCAAACCCCTTTTCTAAACATACAGTTTCCAGAAAGATATGAGGATAGCTTTGTAGCTCCAGTGCTCTATTATAGCTAATCTAAAGTATGTACAATCAAAATTAAATATTTCCCCCCCTGTTTACCTCCGCCTCTCTTCCCTTCCGCTTTTTCTCGGTTCCTTCCTGTTTCTCATCTGTTTTAGATAGCAAACCTTTCGGGATATCGACCCACAAAGGCTGTTCTTTTTAAAGTTTCTTGCATTTAAACCATGATGGTGTTATATGTATTTTTGTTGACTCGGAGTAATCACTTCCATTATTGATGTAGAAAATAACTACTGCTTATGTTTGAAAGATAGAAAAGAAAAAAAATATGAATAATGCTGTTCCCCTACTATACTACTAATGGTTAGAATTAGTCTGGCTGTAGGCTTCAGTCACAGAGATATGGTGTGCCTTACATTACTATTGTGGATGGTGTGATTTTAATAGTGTTTATAATAGTGATTATAATGTTTATATGTTTTAATGTGTTTTTAAGTCTAATTTTAAATTTCAACTTAAATGTATTTAATTGTCTGTTGTTTAAAGGCCTCAAATAGTTGCCATATGTAAAACCGAAATATAAATATAGAGTAAATAAATAAAACATATTATTATTATGTTACAATAATAAATGACCATTTTACATCAATATCATGATCCTTTATCCTTACCCTCCTCCACCCAATCCACCCCTGAAATAGTCCTATGGCCTTTCTTTTTCAGCCTTGAGAAGGAGCTATTCAACAAAGCAAAGTGGCACTTCAGCTTCTTCCGAAATGCAAGCCTGCAAACCAACAAGCCACAATAACCTCCAAGGGTCTACAGATGTCTGTTTTGCATCAGGACAAAGTAATATAGCCTTGGAAACTCTCTGAGAAATTGCTCGGGAGTTTTATGAAGGAATATCTTCTCACATCATTATGCATTTAATTTTTCTATTTACTTTTAAGGTTTACCTTCTCTTTTTCTGTGGATTTGATCTTGCAAGAAAGCAGTAAGGCATTATGTCCATAGGTACAACAATACTGTAAAACGAACAAGCGAGGAGAGCTTTCAAGCAGCAGCCAGGGAAAGTCTCCTATTTCAACCTGTTCAGAAATTTGATGGATTACACCATTCAGTTTGTCAGTATCTCAGAGCTTACTCCACTATGAATATTCGTGGCATATTCAATTAAGTCAAGTGATAAAAGTGCAGTATTATAATTTGGGGGGGAGGTGGCGGCTGTGTGTTAACTCTGCGTTAACGCTGCCCCTAAGTGGTTAAGAAGGTTTATTGCAAGTTAATTACTGCTCATTTTTGCATTTATTATTTATTTAATCTGGTCATCTGAGCAGGTTGGGCTTCTTTTTTTCTTTTCTTTTTTCTTTTCCCTTTTTTTTGCTGCGTCAGCAGGCCAAGTGAGCTCATGTTTTTCAGCACATGCATTTGCATCCTTTTCTGTGCTGTATTCACATAGGAACAATGATTCGCCTCTGCTTTTAATCGCTAGGATTCACGATAGAAAAGGGCAAGAATTTTTGGAGCACTTGTTGAATCGTTAATGGTTTTTCTACTTTATACCAGCACAACATTGAGCCATATAACTGTGTCCAAAAAGTCTTCCCCTACTTTCTTTTTTCATCTGTCAACTCCCTACTAATATCAAGCAACTGGCTGCCTGGCATAGCCTGTGTACTCTTTGAGCGTGGGAGTTTGGGGGCAATCTAGTTTTGCTGAAACCTGTGGGAAAAGAATAGGATCCATGACTGTTAAGAAGCTGCGGTCCTAGGAATCCTACTTTAGGGCATGGGTGGCAAAGTGCATCTACCAGTCACATCTGGTCTCTGAACCCCACTTCTTCAGGCCCTGAAGCTCCCTGCCAGACATGCACATGCATGTGCACCCACACACACACACACACACACACACACATACACTAAATTCTTTTGTACCTCTTAAGGATGCATAAATTCAGCATTTTGCCATCCTCTAAAGCCCAGATCTTTCTTATTTGAATAAAAATTGGACTAAAATGGATGTAGGTGGGGGAGCACAAATCGACCCCTGTGTTGTTTCCCACCCATATGTAATATGGGCACCCCAGGAGGCACTGAGTCCCACTTTTGGGTGGTTTTCTTGAACCTGAGTTGCCTTACTCCTGCCAATGTGTAAAGATCAGTCCATGAGCAAAACAAGGGAAATAGGAAATGCCACAGCTGGCAAAACACATACCAAAAGAAGAGGAAGCCACTCAGAAGAAAGGCTTTCTATCATAGGGAAAATTTCCTTTCTTTTTCTGAAGTTCAGGGATATGAACCTAATGTGTTATTTATTTACATTGGTTTTGTATTTAAGTCATATTATTTTGATTTGCTGTTGTGTTCTTATGTTATACTGTGTTTTTGTATTGATGGGTATGGCCTCATGTAAGCCACCCCGAGTCCACTTGGGGAGATAGTGGCGAGGTATAAATAAAGTTTAATAATAATAATAATAGAGATCACAAGAGAGCAATAGGTTCAAATGGCAGGGAAAGAGATTCGACTTAAAAGATTCGGAATAACTTCCTGAGAGTAAGAGCTGTTGGAAAGTGCCATAAGCTGCCTTGGAATGTGGTGGAGTTCCCTTCTCTGGAGGCCAGGCCTGTAGCCAGGATTTTGATTGGGGGGGGGGAGGCAGAGGTCTATTCGGGGGGTGAGTCTGAGTGAAAGAGGATCTACCCTAGCAAACCTTTTGTATCGTTATCCCAATACCCCCATGCATATGGGATATATTGAGCATGGTGATCAGATCATGATATGAATAAACATAACCGTTTAAATAATGTACCAGTAAGGCCTTCTCGCGGACCACCCTGAGAATTTCAGGGGGGGCTGAAGCCCCTCAACACACACACTCACACACACCCCGGCTCCATGCCTGCTGAAAGCTTTTCATCAGATGCAGTCTATTAGGAGTGCTTTGATTGTGTGGGTGGCCCTTGGGAATCTCTTCTAGCTCTAGGATTTTAGGATTATATATTAGGAGTAACCAGTATGGGGTCTAATAGATATGTTTTGTTCTCTTCTGTCCATCATTTCATCCTGACCAAGCCCAACCCTTTTGGGATCCAAATATTTCCCATCTTTGCTTCACTTTCTGTCTCCGAAAGGGAAGAAGAAAGGGGAGGAAAGGAGAGGGAGGGTACTTGGGGAGAATCCCCTCCCTTCCTCCTGACCTGCCCACCCTGCTCTGGCCCACTATGCAGCCTCCAAATTAGAAAGTTAGCCCATGCCTGAGCTAAAGGGTAAAAAGGGTAGAGTGGGTGAGAGCAACGAAGCTGACCTTCATATCTTTCCTGAGACTTATATATATGTGGGGTGAATTGAACAGTTATCTGTTGCTTCTCATCTGCTTACCAGCACCTATCCAACAAATCTTATTGTTGCAACCATTCTTCCTCAGTCCACAGGTTTGACACAAGGAACTGTATGAACTGTGTTGTTCTTTCTTTTAATTTCCTGTATCTGTGTAAACTGAATGGAATAACTATGTCGACCACAATGCACATAGCCTTTGAAATGATTTTCTTCGGTTTCTGTCTTGCATTGACAATGTTCACTGGTGACACATTAAAGAATAAACGACATTGCGGGTGGCTTCATCCATTATTGGAATTGGTTGTAGGCTGCTGAAAGCATTAGAGATCTGTCTTCCTGGTGTAACATCTGAAGGAAGAAGATACACATCATACCTACAGGGCAATCTATGAATTCCCTTGTGGATATTATTAGAATTGAGAAAAGTTATCTTTTTTGGCTACACCTCTCAAACTCCCCCATTCAGATTGGGGGATTCTGGAAGTTATAGTCAAAAATGTAAGTTTCTAAAAATGAAAAATAATTCTCTCCCCCCCCCCCCCATCTTTTCTTTTTTATATATTCCTTTTTTCCCCAGGGGTTTTGCTTGAAACACAAATTGCTTTGAGAGGTATATGAGAGCTGGGTGGCCATTCACAGTATCTTGGTTGAGTTATCTCTGCAGATTTGTTTGTTAGGCTGGTAAGGCTAGCATCTGTGTGCCATTATTGTTGCTTCCTATAATATCCAAACCTGTTACATGCATCACTTATGTAAAAGCTCACAGTCTTTCAAGAAGGGTTTTGAGAAATAAGATTGCCACCAATCTTACTTTTCATTCAGAGCACTCAGGGAGCACCAACATACATGAGGTCGAACAATGCTCCTCCTGCCATCGGGACAGAAATATGAGAATTAAGAAATGAGACTGCTTTTCCTTTTTTGTTCAGAAATACTTTTGGGGGTTTTTTTTACCACTCAGTGGTGCTACCCAGTGCATTTAGCTCTTTATTTAGATCAAGAGTGATCTCAATATTTAAAAGGAGTATAGTATCATGTTTTGGTCAGACCTCACTGTTTTGATCAGACCTCACCTGCAATACTGTGTCCAATTCTGAGAGATATTGACAAGTGGGAACATGTCCAAAGAGGGGTGTGTGACTAAAATGGAGACCATGCACTATGAGGAGCGGCTTAAAGAACTGGGTATGTTTAGCCTGCAGAAGAGAAGGTTGAAGGTTTTACATGTATAAATATGTAAAAGGATGTCATATGGAAGAAGGAGCAGGCTTGTTTTCTGCTACATTGGAAACTAGAACTTCCTATCAATAAGAGCTGTTCTCTGCCTCGATGTGTAGTGGAAGCTCCCTCCTTGAAGGCTTTTAAACAGAGGATGGATGGCCATCTGTCAGGGGTACTTTGATGGTGCTGTTCCAGTATGGCAAGGGTTTGGACTAGGTGGCCCATGTGGTCTCTTCCAACTCTATGATTCTATGATTCCTCTATGTAGGATCACAACAATCAAGTTTAAACTTCTTCTTCCTCCTCCTCACACTCCTCCTCTTCTATTAAACATTTGGTGTATGTGTGTCCTGCTACTAACTACTTAATTTCTTGGCAAATCTAGGCGATAGTCCATGCTTCTTGTTGGCTTTGGAAATCAGCAAGTGAATATATCTTTTTTCTGTTTGTCAAAACAGGAGTGATGGTTCAGCCTCATCTGTTATCACTTTGCTCATGACATTCTGAAATGGAAACCCTTGAATGTGTGAATGCTCCCTGCAATACCCTGGGAAAATCAGAGTCTAAAACTGTGAGGACCACCTCCACGCATATTTCAGATTTGTTATTTTTCATATTAACAAACTGAAAATGGAGTGGAAGTTGTTAGCATATTCCCTTCCACGTGTTTTAGTTATAAGAACATAAGAACATAAGAAGAGCCGTGCTGAATCGGGCCTCAGCCCATCTAGTCCAGCATTCTGTGTCACACAGTGGCCCACTAGTTGTACACAGGGATCTCTAGCAGAAAGGAGGGCAAAACCCTCACCTGCTCCCGACCCCCCACAACCAGTACCCGGGTTATTATTAAGAACTATTTACATACAAGGCTAGGAGAAGAAGCAGAATGTGAACATTTCCTCATCAAGCATACATTATCAAGTTCTTCAAATGCCATAAAAAGTTTTTTAGTATTCCTCTATTGGGAGAAGGAATTAGCGAGAGATTTAGAACACAATAGACTAGTAACTGCAATGTATTACTTCAATGTCCATCCAGTAATAGCAGAGTTTTCCAATGTTCATCCCACCAGCTGTGATTGTTCCTCTTAAGGCCCTTCACACAGCCATATAACCCAGAATATCAAGGCAGAAAATCCCACAATGTCTGTGTTGAACTGGGTTATCCGAGTCCACACTGTCAGATATTCCAGTTCAAAGATGATAATGTGAGATTTTATTCATCTGTGTGGAAGGGGCCATGACTGTAGCCAAATGTCAGCTTTCTACCCTTTATCCCACCAATTATGAAGACTTCCATGGTGCTCACTACAAACACCTAGCCTGAGAGCGTTCCCTGATCTCTATTCAATGAAAGGTTGTTTTTTTCTGGTGCCACCTGCATGATACCCACTGTGAAGGCCATCTAAAAATCCTCAGTGTCTTATGAGAATTTCTGCAACTTCTGTCCTTTATGGACACCTCTTCTCTGCATTCATTATTACCCCCGCAATTCTTTTAACCCCAAACCGCTCTGAATTGAGTCTTTGGTGTAAAATTTGATAAATATATAAAACCCCAATTTTATGGATTATAACAATCCTTAAAGGGGAAGGGATTTTAATCTCTGACCCAGGGCATAATATACAACTTACTCCCAAAGAACAACTGGTGCATGCACTTTCGATTGACTTAGAAATTTAATTTATTTTCCCCCTTGTTTAGCCTACACCTTGATGTGTGCTGCAAACTCTCGATAGACACCGCTTGCCTTGGAGGCTAGTGAATTAATAAATTAACCCATTACAACATCTCTGAATTCCAACAGAGCTTCAAAAAGGCAAGTTAGTTCCAGTTTGGCTTGTGCTAGCAGAGCTGGAGGGGAAGAAAGAGGAGGAGAGCAGCAGACCTGGTAAAAGTAGGGGAATTATGCCATATTCTGCCTTTACTCTTTAAGGTGGAATGGACTACCTCTCAATAGAAAGCATGTCTATTTCTAGAAAAATGAAAACTATTTCAAATTCCAGCTTCCACCTCCCAGTACGCCATCAAAAATGTTATTAAACTATATCCTTAAGGGATCCAGAAATCAAACAGCTAGGGAAAACAAAATATATTACTACATTCATTCAAAGGGCTTGCCAAGATTCACAAGGAACTTTCAAGACTGCATTTTCTTCGCCGTTCCTTGTGATTTGATTTATTTGGCTTTTCATTTCCTTATCTTCGCTACTTCATTCAATATCCAAACATAAGGACTACCTTAAGCATCCTGGACTATGCATTCTTATATCTAATAAATAGAACTTGCAATCACAAAAGCTGGCTGCCAATCTGCCCAATGGCCAAATAAATTGCAGTATTTCGGAACCCCTGAAATGACCATTAAAATCTAACAACCAGCCAGTGTCAGAGGCTGTATAGATCTTCTTCCTTCCTTCTTTCCTTCCTTCCTTTCTTTTAAAGTTAGTCACAATTGCATTCCTTCAGCTGAATAATATAAGGTTGTTTATACAGAAAGCAAAGAATCTGAAAATTGTGTGTATCATTTTCAATACCCTGCTGTCAAGATTATCCACCATGTCCGCTTCATTATCCATGTCAGGCTTTTCCTCAGGTCTCTCAATTGGCTTCCTCTCTCCCTTCATATCTATCACAAATGTCATTAGCAACATTTCTCCTCATTGTCTTGCTTCACCACTTATCCATATGGGACAGCCACACCACTCAGACAAAGGTGTTTTTTGCCACAAAGAAGATGGCACATCTATTTTGTATTAGAGATAAAAACAGGAGCTGGTGTCCTGTTTGTGAATTATGGTCGCTTTTTGTTGGTTGCAGTGGCCAGAATTCTGTTCCAAACACTTAACAACCAAGCTCCACCAGCACCCCAAATTGTAAGCATTGCAATCCCAGCCCCAAAGTGGCATGGGAGAGGCATCTTGTAATTTTCCTTTACCTGGATGCACTGCAGAGGCAATGTAAAAAAATAAACCTCCAGTGTGGCCAGCTTTTAAAAAAATGGATGCTGAATATTGAAAGTTTGCCAGTCCTGATCTTGCACAAAACATGTAGCTTCAGTCTAAATATATAAAGGCTAGGACATGGAGCAATAGTTTCCAACTGCAGGGTGGGAAATCCACCTAAACATTAGGAAGAACTTTCTGATGGTAAGAGCTGTTCAACAGTGGAATATGCTGCCTCAGGTTGTGGTGGAGTCTCCTTCTCTTGAGGTTTTTAAGCAGAAGCTGCATGGCCAACTATTCAGGGTGATTTGATTGTGTGTTCCTGCATGGCAAGGGATTAGATTGGATGGCCTTGGGGCAGGCATGTAGCCAGGAGGGGGGGCTAAGGGGGCTTCACCCCCCCCCCGAAATTCTCAGGGTGGTCCGCGAAAAGGCCTTACTGGTACATTATCTAAACTGTTATGTTTATTCATATCATGATCTGATTACCATGCTCATTATATCCCACATTAACGGGGTTATTGGGATAACAATACAAAAGGTTTGCTAGGGTAGACCCTCTTCCACCCAGTCTCAGCCCCCCCTGAAACAAACTCAGCCCCCCCCCCCGAAACAAAATCCTGGCTACGGCCCTGCCTTGGGGGGTCTCTTCAGACTCTATGATTCTGTGAGCAAGTACTGTTTACCTTTGTTTACAGATGTATCTCCTAAATCAGTGGTTTTCAACCTGCAGTGGGCCACGAGAATGAAAATCCGGTCCGCGAACCTCCTTCCTCTTTATTTATTTTATTGTATTTATTTCTGCTCCTTTCTGCAGAGCTAACAAGTCCCTCCCTTTTTGGTACTAATGTTGAAGAGTGGTCCCCAGTCAAAGTGGCCCCCAGTCAAATGGTCCCCGGTCAAAGTCAGCCATGTTAAAAATGGGCCGTGGTCAAAGTGGGCCCTGGTCAAAAAAAAGGTTGGGAACCACTGTCCTAGATCAACTGTTCATGGGGAAAGTAAGTGCTTATTTGGGACTTAACTGGAAGTAACTGATGGTTTGGATTGAAAACCTTGCCAAGATATTAGGTTTAATGACACTGTGAACAACAATAGGAGCACCACTGATATGGTTTTTGCCCTTAGACAACTGCAAGAGAAATGTAGAGAGCAGAACAAAGGACTGTATGTAACATTTGTCGACCTCACCAAAGCCTTCGATACTGAGAGCAGAAAAGGTCTGTGGCAGATCCTGGAACGTCTAGGATGTCCCCCCAAATTCCTCAAAATGATTATCCTGTTACATGAGGGCCAGCACGGTCAAGTCAGATATGGCGATGCTCTCTCGGAGCCTTTTCTAATAACTAATGGAGTGAAACAAGGTTGTGTTCTTGCACCAACCCTATTTACAATTTTCTTCAGCATGATGCTCCAAAGGGCTATGGCAGACCTACAAGAAGAAGATGGCATATATATATATGCTATCGTACTGATGGCAGCTTGTTCGACTTAAGCCGCCTGAGGGCTCGCACTAAGACTCTCAACTATCTAGTCCGTGAGCTGCTTTTTGCTGACGATGCTGCCCTTGTCGCCCATTCAGAAGCAGCCCTGCAGCACTTTGCAACAGCTGCAGAGCTGTTTGGGCTGGAAGTCAGCCTGAAGAAAACGGAAGTCCTCTACCAGCCCGCACCACAGGAAGAACACCATCATCCTCACGTCAGCATAGGCACATCTGTGCTTAAGTCTGTTCAGCAGTTCACCTATCTGGGAAGCATAATCTCTTCAGACGCCAAGATTGACAAAGAGATAGATCACAGATTATCAAAGGCATATAGTGCATTCGGAAGGCTTCACAAAAGAGTCTGGAGCAACAAGCACCTGAGGCAAAGCACCAAAATCAGTGTGTACAGAGCTATCATACTGTCTATTCTCCTATATGGGTCTGAGACATGGGTCACCTATCGCCAACACCTACGACTCCTTTAATCAGCGCTGTCTTCGCACAATCCTAAATATACACTGGACTGACTATGTGACTAATGTTGCTGTCCTTGAGCAAGCAGGGATCACCAGCATTGAGGCCATGCTATTGAGAACACAGCTGCGCTGGGCAGGGCACGTCTCTAGGATGGAGGACCACCGCCTCCCAAAGATACTACTCTATAGTGAACTCGCCATGGGTAAGCGCAAGAGAGGCGCCCCCAAAAAGAGATATAAGGATTCCATCTCAGGCTCGGCCAGATTGATCACCAACAATGGTCCACCCTGGCCTCACATCGAGAGGCATGGAGATGCACTATCCACAATGCTGCGGCCTCTTTCGAGAAGACACGCCGAATGGGTCTCAAAGAGAAACGACAACGCAGAAAGAACCGCAACTTGGAAACAACATCACCCAAGGAGACTTTTAGCTGTGCTTTCTGCAACAGAACTTGCCTATCTCAGATTGGCCTTTTTAGTCACCAACACGCTTGTAAAAAGCGTGGGATGAGTCCTTCCTGAATCTTCGTTCGCGAAGTAATGCCGAGAGAGAGAGAACAACAATAAATTTGCTTTAAATTTACATTGTAACCTATCTCAGGTCCAATATTGGATGGATACCAAACAAACAGTTTATACCCCATTTCCCTTCTATCACTGCAAAATAAAATATCTGCATAATGTTTATTAATTGGTAGCATCAAAACAGAGGCAGACACTTCTGGTAGGCACCAGTGTTTGCCTCCATGTTCAACTGCTGGGCTGTAGCATTGCAATTTTACCTGTAAAGCAGCTAAGGATACAAGCTGGCTGTGGCTGAGTCTATTTCTGGTTTAGGATAGGTGTATTCTGAGTTATTTTTGTCTGATTATGGATAGCAGGGGTAGGTAAATCCCTGCTCTAGGGGGTTGGAGGTTTAGAGATGCTGGAGGGAAGTTGAGTTGTGTGTGGCCCGCACACATCAGGAGCTGTCTGTTTGCCTGACAAAACCCAATACTGCCTGTCTCTAACATAATCTACACCATTTGTGATGAGGTGGTTATTTGTGTTATATTAAGTGGTCACGTTATGGACAGACCACAAAGGGTTGGCTGTGATAATGGAGGCAGTTCCCTCCTGGGGGAATGTGTTGCCATGGTGATGGTGGGCTCGGCTGGGGAATCTGTTTCGAGAGGTGTAGGGAGACAGTTCTGGAGGGCTGAGCTTGCGAACCAGTCTGTTTGTATAAAGCCTGAGGGCTAGATAGAGGCAAGGTGCCTTTAGAAGGCAAAAGTGCCTGTATGTTTGAGATTGCTAGACGCTGGTCTAAGTAATAGCAATAGTTAAACATTGCAACTGTGTATTAGTTACAAATAGAACATTTGTAACCTTTTTTAGTCGTGCCTCTTCGGAAGAGTTATATTAAGTATCAATCCAAGTTTTGTGCCCAGTTGTGTGAAATAAACTATTTAAGTTTTGATTCAAAACTCTCTCCCGTGACTTCATTTGGATTACCAGTCTCCTCACCACTCTTTACAAGTCAATGGTCAAGCCCTATATAAATTAATGGTGGCAGCGAAATACAAGTTAACGTCGAATCATCCACAAATGGTGGCACAGCGGCGGGATGCGTATAAGAAATCTGATCTAGTGC
>JARBWK010000004.1:54289521-54401821 GCA_030556195.1 Anolis apletophallus | reverse complement strand
TTCTTAGAGAGAGTCAGTGGGTGCCTGGCTGTCAAGCCAGAAGGTTCGGTTAGATTCTGCTCTGAGGAGAGGAGTAGGAATCACGTTATTGAAACTGCAGAGAGAGCAGTTAGTGTTTTCCTGTCAGCGGCGAGAGTGTAGCTTCGGCTGGGGAATCTGTTTCGAGAGGTGTAGGGAGACAGTTCTGGGGGCTGAGCTTGCGAACCAGTCTGTTTGTATAAAGCCTGAGGGCTAGATAGAGGCAAGGTGCCTTTAGAAGGCAAAAGTGCCTGTATGTTTGAGATTGCTAGACGCTGGTCTAAGTAATAGCAATAGTTAAACATTGCAACTGTGTATTAGTTACAAATAGAACATTTGTAACCTTTTTAAGTCGTGCCTCTTCGGAAGAGTTATATTAAGTATCAAACCAAGTTTTGTGCCCAGTTGTGTGAAATAAACTATTTAAGTTTTGATTCAAAACTCTCTCCCCGTGACTTCATTTGGATTACCAGTCTCCTCACCACTCTTTACAAGTCAATGGTCAAGTCAAAATTAATGGTGGCAAATAAATTAAAATGGTGGCAGCGGTGGGATACAAGTTAACGTAAAATCATCCACAAATGGTGGCACAGCGGCGGATGCGTATAAGAAATCTGATCTAGTGCCTAAGACTGTGACAAGATTGGGATGCGTGTTAGAGATCTGATCTAGTGCCTAAGATTGTGACAAGATTTAGATCCGTGTAACATCTGAATTCAGTACTTGAGACTGTGTAAAGTGCTTGAGACTGTGTAAAGAGTAAGAAAAAGGCTGTGAGGTAAAGTTAAATCTCACAATATAGCTACTAGAAAGCAGAGGAGAAGTCAGGAGGCTTGAGGAAAAAAAAAGGTTTGAAAAGAGAGAGTTGAGGCAAACCTGAAGTAAAAGGCTGAGACCTAAAGTAAAGGTTGTGGAAGCCTGAAGCAAATGCAAGAGAGGGCTGAGTAAAAGTCCTGAGGTAAACCTGAAAGAGAAGGCTGAAGTAAAGGCCTGAAAGAAAAGTGTGAGGTAAATGGAACTCACAAAGATGGCAGAATCTCAGAAGTCAGTCTCTGAGGAGATTCAAAATTTGAAATGCCAGTTAGAGTTAAAAAGAAGAGAAAAGCAGCAAATGGATGCTGAGATAGAGAAGAGTGAAATAATTCATCAGAGGATGATAAGAGCTATTAGAGCGGAAGGAGAAGAGGTTACAAGAATTTTCAAAAAGGGAATGCAAGAAATTAAAGATGATAGAGAGAGAGGGAAATTCATCGGTGAAAGGAGGATAATAGAACTCCGACAGTTGATTGAGAGGGATGATGAGCAATGGAAAGAAAGATGGGCACAGGCTGAGATGGTGAAAAGCCAAATCAGCAAGAAGTCGGTGCACAGCCGGACAATTGCTGAGGAGATCTCAAAATTACAAAGGGAGATTAGAAACCTTGAAGATAAGTTGAGAAACCTTGAAGATAAGTTGAGATTTGAAGAGAGGCGAAGGGAGATTGAAGAAAAATGGAGAAGGGAAAAGGAAACCCAGAATGAACGTAAAATAAAAAGAGATGCCTCTGTAGAAAAGGAGAAAGAACGTGAGGTGAAGAGAGATGTGTTTCCAGTTTCAGCTGTAGTGAAAAAGGAAGCCCAGAGATGGCTTAAAATAGAAAAATGTGCCTTTCGTGAAGAGAAAGGGCCAGTTTCAGTTGTGGTGAAAGAAGAGAGGCCACTTGAGAAAAAGGCGGGAAATTCAGAAGAGGAGATTTCCAAGCCTCAGTTTAAACCCTTCCCCCACAAGCAGCTTGAGGAGAAACCTGCTTTAGAAAACACCACCAGTAGGCTGAAAGGTGTAATAGAAAATGTTTCTGTCAGAGCAGAGCAAAATGGCAGATACAATTGTTGCCAGTTGTTTGAGAGTAGGGAGCTGGAAATTACCTCACCTTCCAAGAGGAAGAATAGAGGGAGAAGGAGTGCAGATGCTGGAGCCACACAAGAGAAAGACTCCACAGTTACCAGTGAGGTAAAATCTAAGGTTACCTCAGATTTTAAAAGGAAACTGCACAAAGAGGAGATCCCTGTGTTAAATTCCAGAGAGAAGGGGAAAGTAAAGGACGGAATGGAGGAACAAGGGGAGCCAGAGAGAACCAGTGGTGGTTCTGATACAGAGAAGCCTAGGTACACAATAGAAGAAAGTGATGACTCTGTAACACTGCCTATCACTGACACTAAGGCAACAGCCTTTGAAAGAGGGCAAGGAAATGACATGTTTATAAGTGATTTCTGGACAATTATAGAAAAAGAAAGTGAGGAAATAATGGCAGGTGAAGTCCAATGTTTCCAGAAACCAAATATTGTCAGTGAGAGAAATAATTCCCTGAAAGGAGTGCAGGGTTTGGATCCTCACAATGATAGTTGCCAGTCCTTTGTGAATAAGGAGCACAAGCCTCAAGACTTCAGCAGTGAGGTGGACATGGCAGATAGATTTAAAGAGAAAGGAGAGTTAAAGAAGCCATTAGCTTCAAAAGATGTTTTGCTTTCAGCTTCACTTGAAGAAATTACTCCTGCAGGCGTCATGGACAAATGCAAGGAAGTATCCAGAATTGAAAGAAGCAGTAAGCTGCAAGTAGGAAAGAATTTGGTGCAAGCAGAGATGACAAGAAATCAAGCCATTGGGAAGTTGGAATGCGACCAAATAGAGGCTGAAGAGATTTCAAGCTTGCAGTTGACGAATGACCAAACTAGAGAGGAAATAAGAAGGGAGGAGGAGGAATTAGTAGAGAAGGAGATGTGGGAGAGGCGTGAAACAAAAGGAGATGCCTCTGATGATGAGACAGAATCCACTTCTGCTGTGGTGAGGGAGGAGGATTCAAGGGAAGTGATGAAGAAGAATGGGACTCCTAAATCTCTAGAAGATGTGGAGTTTGACTTCTGTTCTCCAGCAGCAATGAAGTTTCCTGTGTGTGTGGTTGAGCTGAGGGCCTCTGTTGCTGTTGTGCATACAGAGAAAACATTTGAAAGGACTGTGCCTCAGTATGATGGGAACTGTATAGAGAGGTCAAAAGCTCATGAACAACTGCTGAGAAGAAATGGAGAAGAATATGTAAGCCCAAGTTGTAGCATTTTAATGTTGCAGGATGAAGCCATTGTGGGAACAGGGCAGCAAGAAATTGCTCTGGAACGTATAGCAAAAGATGGCACAGAGCTTACTAGTATTAAAACCGTTGAACAAACATCCGTTGAGGGCCAAGAAGTCAAGAGCAGAATTGAAAAGGGTGCAAATCCCAGTGGAAGGGAAAACTCAAAATATTTCAACCAGTACCAGAAGAACCTGAAACTTCCAGGTGCTGCAAGGTGACTCAGTCAAGTTCTGTATGTTGCAGTCATGATGATGCAGATAATATAAAATTGCTTAGTGAAGGCACTAAGTCCCTTTCCATGCAAAAGAAGATGGTTGTAACAGCTGTTAAGACTGAAACAAGTGGTCCGGCAGCAGCTAAAGAGTTAAACCCAGAGGTCAAGGCATCTTCAGAATCGGAGCCTGGTGTTGTGAAAGTCGACACTGAGAGTTCTGAGGATTCTGCTGATTGCAGTTCGGTTCCGGATGTTCCTGTGTGGATGCTAGAATCCAGCGAATCTACTTATGCTGACATCAACACAGTTTCAGTAACTTCTGTTGGACATTTCGTGAAGGATGATCATCGAGAGCCTTGTGTTGTGGGGTCTCCACTTCCAGAGCTGTACCAGTCTGTTCCGGTGGAGGTTCCTGCTTCTGTGGCGGTTGAGGTTTGGCGTCTCCACCCTGTTGCTGTGGGGAGCGACATCGCCCTTCAGAGACTCATCCGCAGGAGAAGGCGAAAGACGAAGAACACCATACCCAGTAGTCATCAACACGTCATCAAGGGACAGGAGAAGCAAAAGACTTATGGTCAACCAGTGAGATGGGAAACCGTACCTCAAAGACATTGGCGAGACACCAAGAGACGAAGGATAAAGCCAGAAAGACAGAAAAGAAGTGGTTGTGAAAAGAAACATAGAGACCACCAGGAAGAGACATTGATGAGGACAGTGTGTTTATTGCAACCAAAGTTGTGTTTGAGCCATGAGTTATTGGACAGAGAAACACACATGTCAAATAAGGTGTCTGATGTAATTCATCTTACTGTTAAGGATTATGATGAAAGGGAAGGTAAAAAGTTCCATGATAACATACTGAAACCGTTCCATTATAAGAATGACTTTGTAAATGTCAGGGAAGACCTGAAAGTATGGGGACACCTGATGGCGATATATCTTCAACTGTTCTTGGAAGAGACTGTTGGAGAAGGTGCAAGAGTTTTTGGTTTAGAAACATCTGTAAGGGATGGTTATTAGGATGAGAAAGCAGTATTCAAGGAGAAATACTTGTTGTTAATACATCCTCCAGGAGACAGAATGCTGGGTTGTTTAATCCTCAAAATAGAGAAAATTTTGTTGGGTAAGTTAATGTAGGAAGAGGTAGAGGTAATGATATTGTATCACATTATATTGTATTGTGCTGTATTTAAAATGTTTTTCCTTTTTCAGGAATTATATTTGGTGTATTCAATGTTTTAACATTATTGATTGTATTGCTGATGTGCCCCATATTTACGCTGATTCTGTTTACTGGATTCGGTAAACATGACTGATGATTTGTATATAATTAGAGTAAATATGTATAATGGTGTAAAGTGTATAAGTTTTATGTAATGTCTTCCATACGGAATTATTTTTAATTCACTCTGGACAGAGAGAATTAAAAATAATTTCGGGAGGAAGGAAGGTGTGTGATGAGGTGGTTATTTGTGTTATATTAAGTGGTCACGTTATGGACAGACCACAAAGGGTTGGCTGTGATAATGGAGGCAGTTCCCTCCTGGGGGAATGTGTTGCCATGGTGATGGTGGGCGGAGCCAACCAGAAGGCTAGCTCGGAATTCTTAGAGAGAGTCAGTGGGTGCCTGGCTGTCAAGCCAGAAGGTTCGGTTAGATTCTGCTCTGAGGAGAGGAGTAGGAATCACGTTATTGAAACTGCAGAGAGAGCAGTTAGAGTTTTCCTGTCAGCGAAGCGAGAGTGTAGCTTCGGCTGGGGAATCTGTTTCGAGAGCTGTAGGGAGACAGTTCTGGAGGGCTGAGCTTGCGAGCCAGTCTGTTTGTATAAAGCCTGAGGGCTAGATAGAGGCAAGGTGCCTTTAGAAGGCAAAAGTGCCTGTATGTTTGAGATTGCTAGACGCTGGTCTAAGTAATAGCAATAGTTAAACATTGCAACTGTGTATTAGTTAAAATAGAACTTTGTAACCTTTTAAGTCGTGCCTCTTCGGAAGAGTTATATTAAGTATCAAACCAAGTTTTGTGCCCAGTTGTGTGAAATAAACTATTTAAGTTTTGATTCAAAACTCTCTCCCCGTGACTTCATTTGGATTACCAGTCTCCTCACCACTCTTTACAAGTCAATGGTCAAGCCTAAATAAATTAATGGTGGCAGCGAAATACAAGTTAACGTCGAATCTTCCACACACTTCCATGATATGGAGTAAAGGTAGATGTTTTGCGCGACTGGACATAGTGAACACTCACACAAATCTGTGTTTGTGAAGACAGCACAGCCAAGTTTCCAGGAGTGTTCTTGCGGTTCTGTTTCCTGATGCCTCTTATTCACCGTGACCTTATGACATGACAGACACATCCCTGGCTTGATTTTCACAGGTTGGCTCTCTCTATGTTTGTATGGTATGTGAATATCTCCATCTCCTTGGAGTTTGCAGAGTTTCTCAAATAATCATGTGGGGCATTTCTGCCATTTTTATAATATTTTTACATGTTGCATATAGTGTGTTTTCCTCTCCTCGCATGCTGCAAATATGTGAGATCCAGCAGCCATTCTGTTAGTACTGCCATAATGTGCTTCCAAGCCTAGAGAATGCTGGTAACTTCTGTATCAGTATAGCAGTGAGTCCATTCTAATTGTTAATCAAAACTTAGTGTGTAAGAAGATCTAAGAGGCCAAACACTCCCTCTTTGATCAGAATTTACAACTTTCCCATTGAATTTCTAGAACAACATTTCTCAACCTGGGAGTCAGGATCCCTGGGGGGTTATGAGGGGGTTTCAGAGGGGTCGCCAAAGACTATCATAAAACATATATTTCTGATGGTCTAAGAAACCCCTTTGGCACAGAGGGCTGAAGATCTCTCTGCCTGTCCTTCTCTTCCTTTTTGGAAACAGGCAACAAATCCTCCCACCAAAATCCCTCCTCTGCTGTAATTGGCTGGCCTCTCAGCCAGCTTCTCACCCAAGGTGAGATCTGTTTCTGAGACTCCAAGCGGGGAGGGGAGAGCAGATGTGCTTGGCACATGGCAGCGTGGTGAACATGTGTGGGTAAAGGAGAGCATGCGAAGCTAGAGGGAGGCTCAGGCCAGTGAGTCTCTTCAAGGCATGGTGGGTCTGTGTGGAAAGTTTGGCCAAATTCTATCGTTGGTGAGGTTCAGAATAATATTTAATTTTAGGTTAACTATAAATCCCAGCAATTACAACTCCCAAATATCAAGGTCTATTTCCCACAAACTTCACCAGTGTTCACATTTGGGCATATTGAGTATTCATAGAATCATAGAATTATAGAGTTAGAAGAGACCTCGTGAGCCATCCAGTCCAATCCCCTGCCAAGAAGAAGGAAAATCGCATTCAAAGCACCCCCGACAGATGGCCATCCAGCCTCTGTTTAAAAGCCTCCAAAGAAGGAGCCCCACCACATATTAAGGGGAACAGGTGTCTAATACATGGAATAGAAGAAATGGGTTGACACTGGAAAGTAATTTTGAGGAATTTCAACACAGCATCAACCTCTACCTGCTGAAAAAAGGTGGTAAATTCGAAGGAACTAGGGGGACTACATGAATATTTCCTCTTAATTTCATTCCACCTTCCATGCATTCACACGGTTTCACCAATGTGAGTCATTAGATGTTTACAACTTGAGGTAATCCTGCTGAAGGCCTTCCCATGGCTCCCCTGTGTGAGCCATGCAATGACTATTATATGATCCAGGATCACTGAAACTCTTTCCACTTTCCATGCATTTATATGGCTTTGTGCCAAGTTTGGTCCAGATCTATCATTGTTTGAGTCCACAGAGCTCTCTGAATGTAGACGAAGTACAACTCCAAAACTCAAGGTCAGTGCCCACCAAATTGTGGCCTTGGGAGCTCTGTGTACCAAGTTTGGCCCAACTCTACATTAGTGGAGTTCAGAATGCTCTTCGGTGGTAGGTTAACTATAAATCCCAGCAACGTCAACTTCCAAATGACAACATCAATCCCCCCAACCCCACCAGTATTCAAAATTGGGTTTATCGGGTATTTGTGCCAAATTTGGTCCAGTGATTGAACATACATCCTGCTTATCATATATTTAAATTACAATTCATAACAGTAGCAAAATTCCAGTTATGAAGTAGGAATGAAAAAAATTATGTTTGGGGGCCACAATAACATAAGGAACTGTATTAGGAAGGTTGAGAAACACTGTTGTAGAAGAAGATGAGTCCCCATTGCATTAAGGTTTCTTTTTTGTTTTGGTTTGGTTTTGTAAATACTTTCAAAGCTGAAGTAGATGGATGAAAAAGGCTAGAAAAATAAAGCCTTGAAGTCATCTGGCCTAATGCCTGCAGTCACATCAGCCCATTAGAATAACACAGATTCATCACTGACAGAATAATCTCTTTTTAGTGAACAAAATGATTCAAATTAGGTAGCAAACATATAGGACTCTCAAGATGGATGTTATTATGAAACAAAAGGAGTGAATGCAATCATTTTCAGAAATGTAGACCATCCAACAAAAGCTTGTGTGTTATAATAATCTGAATGTAGTACTATTAGCCTGGAAGACCAGAGTTCAAATAGTATTTCCAGCTGACAGATCTCTTATATCAGATCATTCCACAGACTGCGGTGGCTGAAGGAAATATCCTCTGCCTATCAGTCAGCCAGGTTTTGACTGACTGAAGTAGATGCTCTCCACAGAACATAAGTCTACAGGGTAGATTATATGGGAGAAAATTATCCAAAGGTAACCTGGACCTAAACCATATAGGCCTTTGAAGGTAATACCAAAGCTTTATATTTTGCCCAAAAATTAACTGGCAGTGAGTTGAGTGATTTTAAAATTTGTGTGATCATTCCTAGAATTATCAGTAACCAATCTGGCAGCCATGTTTTAAACGAACTGAAGTTTCTGAACTTGGTACAAATGTAGCCCAATGTACAGCACATTGCAGAAATCCAGCCTTGATGTTACCAGCATGTGCACCACCGCTTTTAGATCCTGAAATTACTGTTGCATTAATTCACTGCATTTCTGAAATATGCCTTTTATGCTAATTCAATAAACTTTTCTTCTCTGTCTCTCTTGGATAGTCTTAGTAAAAGATTAGGGCACCCATGTATATAGCAAGCAAGCAAATACACGTAAGGTATGTAATTTTAATATTTATTAATCTGTATGTGCTGCTTAATGTATTTAAAAGCTAGCAGACACTGCCATTGTGCATTTAAACATATTAATATGGGTATAGAATTAATTCATCAAATGAGCACATTTAAACAGATGGCAGGCAGCTACTCTAGACCATTTTTGATTAACAAGTCATTACACACACAACCATATATTAACTTGCTCTATGAGTGCAACATATGTGTCTTTACTTTACTTCAAGTAATGTGGATAGATTTAATATCAAGTCTTGATTTTTTCCCCCTTTTTCATTTCATTTGAAAGGTGTTTCCAGAAGAAGGTGAACTTGTTTGGACAGCATTAACTATGTGGCAAGAAATAGCTCTCATCCCAATGCTTACTATCATACTTTGGAGTTTCACGACACTGTTCAAAAAGACATATCTATGTAAAGCAAATTGAAATAATCCCTCCTTGATGTATGACATATGTTATCATGGCCAAAGCAACTGTTCTTCAAAAGAAAATACTCCTAAGCATTTTATTTGGAGCATAGTAGAAAACCAATCTAAGTCAGAGCTTGGAAAAATTACTTTTTGGGGTTACAGCTCAAGAACATCCAAGCCAAGATGGACAGCACAGAAATTGATAGGAGGATTCTGGGAGTTATTGTCCAAAAGAAATACAGTATTTCACAGCATAATAGACACATGTTTTCCTTTCTCCACTCAAAAAAGGGAGTGCAACTATAATGTGGTAAATACAAGGAGCCTTCTCTCTCCCAGCAGTGGGCGAGTGAGGCCTAAGAGGCTTCCTTTGGCTGTCGGTAGCCAAAGGAGGCCCCATAGCTCTCCCTGGCAGGTGCACACACAGGTGAGCTTTCACTCCGCACGTGCCTGCTGGGAAGAGCTAGGAGGTTGGCCATAATCAGCTGGTGGCAAGTGAGAGAAGCTTCCCAGCTTTCCCACCTTCACCTGCCCACACACTTGCCCATTAGAGCTACATTGTATTATGCGGGCAATACAAAAATCCCCAAACCAGGACCCCAAAAAGGGGGGCAACTGTTATGGAATGGTGACTATTACATAAAATATGGTAATAATAACAACAATAGAATTGATTAAAGGTACAACAAAATCCACAAAGAAATATCTTATTGGCCAATCAAAATGCACAAAACATTAAAATTCATATAGGAAAATTAAAAAACCACAACATTAGAGACAAAAGCCTATATTTTGTCTCCGAAGTTGCTTCTGTTTTCAGTTCAGATGGCAGCAGAGGCCACTGCCCTTCTTGGCCAAGTGCGGACAAGGGGCAATAAAATATAGGAAGATGGACACCCCCTCCTCCCCAGCCAATTAGGCCCTGTACTTAAGCACAACTAAGCACAGTGGTATTTATTTATTTGTTTGTTTATTTCCAGCATTTCTACCCAACCTTCTCAACCCCCAAAGGGGGACTCAGGGCGACTTACAATGACAGCAATTAAATGCTGATTACATACAAAATACATTACAACAACATTATGCAATAAATAAAACATTGATTAAAATACATTAAACATGATTATTAAATCCGGCACTGACCAAAGGTGTGGTTCAAGTTGTAATAGGTGCTCTGGAAGCCATTTCAAATGTATTGACAAATATTTATTTATTTATTCATTGATTTATTTCATTTGGCTTAATAGACCGCTCTATCCGAAGCTCAGAATGAAATTACCATAAACAGGATCATAATAGCACAATTACAAAAAAAATGGCACTACTTGGAATATTGAACATTATCCAACAATATGTCATTGGCTGCTCAATCCTTAGATAGAATTTAAACTTATATTGACAGCCCAAAATTCTAGTTAGTAGTACCTAGGAGTCTGTAAAACCAAGACAAAACATCTCTTATTTTTCTGTCTGCACTGTCTTTCTATAACAATACACTTAAGAAAGCTTTCTGTCTCCCCCTAATGCAATTTCAGCTGCAATCCTATCAGCCATATCAGTATATGCCTGCCTGTGTGCCCATATGCTTCTGTATTGGTACATACCTGCATTTGCACATTGAACACTAACATTGGCTCATCGAGGCTGATGAGCTTTGTCTGTTGAGTCATTCATCCATAGTTAAAATGCTTCTTGCATTTTTCATGACTGAAAAGAAATGCGACCGCTGCATGTAACCCAATATATTCTCGAGCAAAGGGTCTAGAAAAGCCCTTTCTCTGTACTTCTTTTATGGATCAGCTTCCAGTTCTGTTCACTTGGTGCTTTGTGTGAAAGATATAACCATGATGTAAAGCCACTATGATACTTATGACCTATTATATTTATGACCAATGTAGTATACCAAATTATAACAGATAACTTGCTAGCCGAAAAGCTGATTAATTTTGTAATTCTGGATAGACTAATTAATGTGTGGAAATCGGAAAGACCTTTTCACGCTGGATTACTCCGGAAAAATCATTAACAAGGAAATATGGTATATTTTGGTAGCTTATTTATGAAAGACGTAATATAAATATTGATGATCATGATGACAATGACATAAGGATAAGTTACGTCCTTTTCACATTTGGCTGCCAGTTTATGTTTCTTGTATACTGTTACAGAAAAGGAAGAGTGCTGAGGTAGCAGCAAGCAATAGTTATCAGTTCTCTGGTGTTTAATGGATTGTGACTTTACATTATTCCAATCCTGTCCTGTCAGAAAAAATAATCAACAATATTTACCAAGAGACTAAAATTTGCCTGTTCAGGAAGAAGTGGAGCTTAATTAACAGTACGGATTATAAACAACCACCTTAATTTAAAATATTGTAAATTTAACATGCAACTTTTTTTTAAAAAAACCCAAATCTAGGGGGAAAGAACACTCAGAACAATACACACTGCTCCAGTTCAGTTCAGAGTGTGGAAAAGTTACTTTTTGATCACAACCCCCAGAATTTTTGTAATATTTAAAGCATATCAAAGCACGCTTCATCACAATAGAAACAATTCATGGGCGTGGGTATTTCATCCTTTCTATTTCAGTAACAGCTCCAAGAAGGACTACAAAAACATAAATTTCCAATTTTAAAATAAATACAATGTATCATTTTCTTTGAAAAACAAACTGTGAATACTTTCTGTTAGATTTATTGAAATATGCAAAAGCCACACAATATTTTTTATCCGGCTTGTTCCAATATATTTGTATTAGCAGTACCTGTGAAAAAGATCTTGTTGTCCTCATGGACAACAAGTAAACATGAGCCAACAATGTCATGTGGTAGTTTATAAAGCCAATGGGATTTTGGCCTGCATCAATAGAAGTCTAGTGTCTAGAGAGCCTACCTCTCTATGGTCAGACCACACCTGGAATCATACTGTGTCCAATTCTGGGCACCTCAATTGAAGGGAGATGTTGGCAAGCTGGAATGTGTCCAGAGGAGGGCGACTAAAATGATCAAGGGTCTGAAAAACAAGCCCTATGAGGAGCAGTTTAAGGAGCTGGGCATGTTTAGCCTTCAGAAGAGAAGGCTGAGGGGAAACATGATGAGGACCATGAATAAATATGTGGAGTAGGGAACAAGCTTGTTTTCTGCTTCCCTGGAGACTAGGACGCAGCACAATGGCTTCAAACTACAAGAAAGGAGGTTCCACTTGAATATTAGGAAGAACTTTCTGACTATGAGAGCTGTTCAGCAGTGGAATTCTCTGCCTTGGAGTATCATGGAGGCTTCTTCTTTGGAGCAGAGTCTGGATGGCCATCTGTCAGGGGTGTTTTGAATGTGATTTTCCTGATTCTTGGCAAGGGGTTAGACTGGATGGCCAACGGGTTCTCTTCCAACTCTATAATTCTATGTTCTATATGTAAGTTTTCATTTTCCAGTCTCTGGATAGTCCAATTACTCTTTATAACATGTGTAAGTTCCCACCTGCTCTTAAGAACATCAGACTTTAGCACTTGGACTCTCTCCAGCCTCGCCTCTATTTCCTGGAAGAGTGCAGCCAGCAAACGATGCTTATGTTAGCATGTCAGAACTCATTCATACGTTTACAAGAAGAAGCTGGACCTGCTTTGAACCCAGAATGCCTGCTTTCTCGCTTGCCTGCTGTCAGCTTCAATCTTTGTCTTCTGCGGACTGAGGATAGCTCACAAACACAGGCTCAGATCATGATCCCCATGAACAATGAGTTTAGCCAGAAAGGGTGAAAGTTTCTAGAAGTAGCAAGACTTTTTAACTTTATTTTTCTTGTTTTGATGCATGTTTGAAAGTATGGGAGATTTTGGCATCATTTTTTAAAGATGGTAGTATGAAAGTCCAGTGTTTTTAAATGTGATTGTGAAAGGCTTTGGGTAACTGGTGAGAGCTTTGGAGGCTGCAAATTGAGTTCTAGGGTCTGCTTGCAGCCCTTGAGATACACTTTCCCCATCTCTGCTGAAATTGTATGAGGGTTATCCAGAAAGTAAGGTTACAAGGCACGTAGCTCTCATGGGGAATTTTCACAGGGGAAGTTGGTATCACTGCTGTGTATTAGGAAGCCAACGAAAGCAAAAGAGCAGTGTTTATTGTTAGTAGCTCATCGACTGGCATTGTGGTGAAGGTTAGAGATAAGCGATCTCATTCCGTTTCCCTCCAAGTGTGAAGTTCGTGCTGTAATATGCTACTGTTGGAGTTCAGCCTGTGATTATGTCTAATGATCAGGGTACTCTGGATGTTGGGAATGACAATGCTTTTTTAATGATGAGGGTGCTTTAGATGCAGAGAATGACAATGAGATTCCAGTTCAAAGTGTCTTTGCTGATGAAAATGTTCCTGGGGATGATGGTTTGGTCTCTGGAAGAGGGCCTGAATTGTTACCAGAGACTTCCCAGGACTTTGAGCCTGAGAAAAGTTCACCGCCTGGCCCAGCTGCAGAAATTGATGAGCCAGAAGATAGAAGGCATGTTTCCAGACAGAACAGACAAACACACCAATCTCTCAGGCATTCTGCCAGGCTGAGAGAGAAACTGATAACAAAGTCAAGGCTGAAAAGAAATCCTTTTCTGGTGGCTTGAGATATAGAGTAGATTAGGGGATAAAAGTGCCAAGTACAGAATCTGTAGCTAGACAAAGCAACATCGGAATTGAATTAAGACATTTGTAGTCTTGCCTTGGATAGATTCAAGTTATGCCTTGTTTGATTTTATGATTCAAGTTTGGAGTTTTACCTTGGAAGTTCCTGTGTTAGTTTTTCATGAACTCTGATGGACATATTTCCTGGATTATTTGTTCCTGCTTATCTTTCTACTTACTTGGATTTACCTATTTCTATGAAGTGTTTTTACTGCTAATGCTTTTTTATTGTCTTCAATAAACTGCTTGCATTTTTACTCAGCTGTGTGGTGTTTTAAAGTCAGAGGGCTTTTCCTGGCCTGGAGTACAACAGCTACCTAAATGCTAAGGGCATAAATGCTGCTGCAATTCATCACTAAATCGTTTCAGTTTATGGAGAGATTTGTCATGTCAAGAAAGCATATGACAAAATGGGTACAGAATATATTGTGAGACCATGAAGAAACTTTGAAAAGCCATCTAAAACCAGCATTGTAGGATGCTGACAGTGGGAGTCTGTTTCCTTCATTACAATGGGTGTCCATGCACCATTCATACAACATAAGAGTTGTTGACTTCATTTGGTAGGGATGTTTTAAGCCACCCCCCTCACAGCTCCAAATCTCATACCCAGTGACTATCATCTGTTCATAAAATTAAAGGAACACCTTGGTGGAAAACACTTTTCTGATGACGACGAGGTGAAAATCGAATTGATGAACTGGCTGAAAAAAGCGGAGGGAAACATCTATGACACAGGCATCAAAAACTCATCCCACAGATGACAAAATGTATTGAACTGAATTGTGATTATATGGAAAAATAATGTAATACCTCTGCTACAATCCATGTAAGTTTTATTAAAATATGTTCATTCTTTGTATTTCAAAAAAAATCTTGTAACCTTACTTTCCGATAACCTTCTTAGTATAAACACAATAAAGTCAACCCCCTGCTCCAGAAAGTTTACAGGCTAAATTTCAGTGGTAGAGGAAGACAAGAATGGTAGAGAGAGAATTGAAGACAAATAAACCTCAGGGTAAGGATGAAATGCAATTGCTTATTTAATACAAAAAAAATCCACAAGTAAAAAGAGGCCTGGACTGCTAAACTCATATCAAGTAAAACATCAAAACAAATGGAGCAAATACATTCAGCTAAAACACAGAGGCAAACAAAAATGAACAGTAAAATTACCAATATTTCAGTGACAGAAAATGAATGAGACAAATATAAGATATACTGTGCCAGGGAAGGGCTGTCACTCAGATGTACAAGTGATCCTTTAGATTGCAAGGATCCAAGACATGCAAACCTGTATAGGTCAAAATCAGTATCCTGAAGGAGGCCGAGAAATGGATCAAGAGGCAATCCATCCCATCATTTTGAAAACTGGGAAGCAACATCAGAGTGTGGTCAAGATGGCAGAAGTTATTAATGAAGGAGAACAGCGAAGGTAGGAGGAGCTGTAGCAGTTTACATTTGCCTGAGCCTATAGGAAAGAGCAAGATTTGACCACCTTTCTGGCCCTTTCTGCTGAGTTGTGTGCAAAGTACTGAATTCCATTTGTTCCAATGTGAGTAGGCTGAGGGAGTGTAAAGGAGAAAGTGGGAAGGGGAAAGAGGAACTGGAACATTTTTTAAAAAACTGAAAAGGAGGGATGATAGAGAATGAATAAGGACTACTCCTGACAACTGAGACAGTCGGAGGGAGTGATGAAAGTGAAAAAGAATTGAGGGACATGTTTGACTTGCCTAACCCCAGTCAGTCCTCTTGCTCCTATATGCTGAAATACAGTTAATTGAATCCTCAGACAACTAACCATGTTTACTGGGGGACCTGGGGATTCTCCAAAGTCTCAGACTATTTGTTTGGAACTGAAGAAGTTGCCTCTTTTTTCAGACCCATACAGCTGAGACAACCTGACTCCAACTGTCCAGCCAAGTTGCCTGGAAAATGATGAGCGTTGTAGTCCAACTCACTTGGAGAAATTCAGTCTGTTCTGATTGGAGATGCAGCCAAGGAATGCACCTTGAACCTTCAACATGGATCTTCTGGGTCTATTGTGATTAATAGGGAAAATCACTAGAAATGTCCAATGTAATATGGCACTGTTGAAAATGAGCATGTACGTAAGCCATCTTGGCTGATTCCAGGTTTAGCCTCAAGCCCATATCAAACTTTATGCACAACCGGCTGACAGCTTGTCCCACAGGCATTCTACCATAATCTTTTTCTCAGGAGACTAGTGCTAGGTTTCGTGAGAGAAGATTTTCAGCTCATCACGTGCTGAAGTTTTCCTGTAGTGGCAGAGAAAACCACAAAACTATCAATTTAGTTCAAGATCCATTATAAACCACAGAGAAAATCAAGCACAAGAGAAATGAAGTGTTGTCCTAGCAAAGTGAAGAAAAGAAGCATGCCATTTTATTTATGACTTCAAGATGAATGTATATTGAAATAATTACAGCCTACACTAAATGCTTTGGTCTCAATTTATAAGGATGCTTCCTTCTCGCTAAAAGTTATATTTATTTTCAAGATAAAAAGATAACAATCATGGTCGTCTGCATGAGGTGTTGGGTTGCGTGCCAGAGAATTCTGATCTGCTGCTAATTGTAAATCATTATTATTTATTCAGAGCAATAAGTGCGCATCCGTTAGTGGTGATTGCAGTACATTTAAGAAGAGTGATCGTTTCTAGCAAGTGACATTTTTATTGTTAGCAGAGGGAAGCGGGGAGGGAAGCTGTTGGTAGGATTTGCTTGCAAAGAGATGCAAACAGGATTGATTTCAGAATTAACAATACATCACATGAGACAAAGAATAGATCCCAGGATATAATATTTGTCCGGAGAATTCTCAAACCTCAGACATAAGTATTTGAATTATATAGTTGCCTTAAAACAAGTAGATTATTGTTCCGTATATCTCATTCCTAAATGTTTGAATTCATAGCCTTTTTAGTCTGAATATGTGTATTCAAAGAGCTCTTGTAACACCTTAAAGTCTAATTAGGTTCTCTCAGGTTATTCCTAAACAAAAGTTATAATTTTCCTATGATGCATACTGGCATGCCTCAGTTAACAAAATCTTTAACAAAGGAACTCCTTTTTCCAAAACCTTTCATGCCTGCTGTAATAATGATGACAAAGGCCATCACTGCCACCAATCGCAACAACCACAAACAAGATGGAGGACAAAGGACAAATAACAAGGTCTGGCCCACACACAAGGCCAGACAGTGAGAAGCTACCACTGTATTTTATATTTTGCCTTTGCTGCCTCCTATTATTTATTAAAAGTTTCTTTTGCTGCCATCTCCTTCAACTGGAATGTTCAAAAAGCTACACAAAGACTTCAGTGAAAATAAAACAGTATTTTTTTTTATTTTGAACAGTCAATATGCGTAATGGTTTCAAATAACTTGTCAGGCTTTACTTCTTACAGAAGATGGTACTTTTATCTTGAGTTTCTTAAAGTTCCACACACAGAAATCCCAACAGAATCTTTTAAATCTTTAGAATCTCCCTTCCTTCCACAGCACTCTAAACACTATAGAGGCCTATTTTTTCAGTTTAAAACACGTACACAGATAATATGCATTTATGATTATACATATCACAACTTACCAATTTCCCTTGGTTGCATCAGCACAAAAGCATGAAACAATTTTCAAAATACATTTCACTAAATCAATAAGTTAACACAATACTCATGGCCTAGGATTCTCTTCACAAGGTGCCAAGTGCCAGCTTCATATGGGCCAATTCAGTCTACTCAAGGTCAAAGGCCTGTCTGAACATCCATATTTGATTTATTTATTTATTTATTATTTACTATATTTCTACCCTGCCCTTCTCAACCCCCCCCCCCCCGGGGGGGGCCACTCAGGGTGGCTTACAAGGCACAATTAGATGCCGGCAACAATACACAATATAAAAACACTAATACAACAAGATTAAAACATCAGCGGTAAAACAATTATCAGCAATCAAATTAAATTTAAATTTTCATCTATAACAAGTCCACATTCAATCAATGGGGGAAGTCGTATTTTCATGTCAGTCGTCATATTAGTCCGTTCCAAGTAAAGTGCTGCAGTTACTGTGCAAAGGCCTGGTCCCACAAGCATGATTTTACTTTCTTCCTGAAAGCTAGGAGGGAAGAGATTGATCGTATTTTGCTTGGAAGCGCATTCCACAGACTGGGGGCCACAGCCAAGAAGGCCCTGTCTCTCGTCCCCGCCAGCCGCAGTTGAGTTGCTGGAGGAAGCGAGAGCAGGTCCTCCCCAGATTACATTAAGTTACGAGGTGGGACGTAGATTGGAATGGAAGGATTGAAGAGTAGGGGCTAATCTAATCTCTTTTGGGAGGATATTTCAGAGCCAGGGGGCCACCACACAGCAGGCTCTCTCTCTCTCTCGTTCCCACCAATCGCACTTGAGACCATGGTGAGACCTAGAGAAGGGCCTCCCCTGACAATCTCAGAGCCCACACCAGTTCATAGAAAGAGATGCAGTCACGAAGATAGGTTGGATCCGAAGCATATATGGCTTCCAGCTCTCTACAGAGAGAACTATCCAGTACCCATTGCTCACTACTGCTACTATTTGAACCCTTTCTTTTCCTTTGCCACATCTAGTACATCTTTCTGCCTTTTTTGCTTCACTATTAATCCAAGTGACTTTTTCCTAGTTATGTATACTACATAGACTAGGCAGAGCAACTGTGCAGTGGTGCAGGCCCTCATTTTGAAGAAGAGGCACTCAGGACAGTCTCTTTATAGCCTCCACCCCCACTCCCCCACCCACCCTGACAATATTTAAAATGCATACCTGTTAGCAAAAAAAAGTCTTCCTGTTTTCACCTCCAGTGGCTAAAAATCTTTTCTGAAGCTTGTTCCCACCTCAAAATATTTTGAATAATCTCAGGGATAAATCACATGTGTTGTTGCTGTGGAAATTCATCTCTACAAACACAGTCAGCAAAAGGTGTTGACATTCTGACACTTCAAGCCTAACCTTTATTGTACTAGTTCTAGGGTTGCTGAGGCTGGATCTCCACTGCCCTTTATCCCAGGATCTGATCCCAGATTTTCTGCTTTAAACTGGATTATATGATTCCACACTGTCAGATAATCTGGGATAAACAGAAAACCCAGGATCAGATCCTGGGATATAGGGCTTGTTTGGGAGGGGCTTATGCTGCCAGATAATCTGGGATAAGAAGATCAACTGAAACCAAATCCTGGAATATAGGTCAGTGTAGATCCAACCTAAATTTCAGAACTTTGCCTTTCTTGTCCAAGGGAAAGGGGAGGAATGTCAGGGTAGGTGCACTGCCTTTAAAGTCACATAAATACACAATTTCCCTAATGTTTTAAACTTGAAGCTTTTTTCCTTGAATTTTACTTATGGTACTCTGCAACGGCGGCTAATACTCAAGGTATTATGACATTACCAGGGCCCATTGATTGTGCTATGGCTTTGGCCCTGAATTCTCAGAGACAGCCATGCTTTTGGCACAACAACCCTACTTCAGAGTTCTTTCTAAGTGGAAGAAATCATTCTAAGACATGGCTTGGTTTATTCCCCTAACTAGAAAAAGTCCTGCAGTGGAGGCCTAGCTATCCATCCCATGTTGGAACAGGCTCCCAGCTTGATGATATGATCTTTCAAAAGGGCTTGAAGGGCAATATGGAGCTAATTTAAGGAGTGGAGAAACATACATATTATTCTCTATTGTTGTTCTGTCTCAATGGCTATGAGCTGGAGGCAAGTCACAAACTGTACCTTTGGGCTAGCTGGACAATTTTTGTCTGGCTAGCCCAGACCTGAGAAAGCTGCACATTCTCACTTGACAGCCTATTAATCAGATTTACTTACTCACAGGATGCCCTAATTATATGGCTAGAAAATGAATCAGAATGCTTTCCTCGTAAGTCTGCACCATAATGTGGTCGGGGAGAGGGAATTTCACACCAAATCCTTTAGGAATCACATAACTGCTGTAGTATGGGGAAAGGATCTAAAACAGCCAGAATAATGGGTGAAGAACTGTGTGTTTCCAGGAGTGCCACAGGGCAGAATGCTTGCATCAGGAAGTCTTGGAGTTGCCCTTGTGCAAGCTAGTAAAAAATCTCAGATCACTTGTTCATAGGGCAGTTATATAAGTGTATCAAGCATCAGCAGGATTATGGCTGAACTATTCTTTCAAATATTGTCAAGCCACACCCTGGCTGGCCAAATATCTGTTTCAGTTTTTTTGTTTGTTTGTTTCAGTGGTCATCATCCCATATCCTGTTGGCAGAATATATCTCTTCACCACTACAGTTTGTCCCTTCCACTTCTGGAAAGCAGCTTTCAAGCCCCTGAAGCATGATATCACAGCTGTTTAAGGGCTAGAGGGGAAGTGAGAAGGGAGTTCTACACATAGGAGGAGAGAGCTAATATTATATTTCTGCATCTCCAGTGATTCTCTAAAGCAGTGTTTCTGAAAAGGACATTCAAGTGCCACCTCGGAGTTGGTTGAGGTAGGCAGGATTTCCCTGGGTACTGGTTGTGGGGGGTCGGGAGCAGGTCAGGGTTTTGCCCTCCCTTCTGCTCGAGATCCCCGTGTACAACTGGTGGGTCACTGTGTGATACAGAATGCTGGACTAGATGGGCTGAGGTCCGATTCAGCATGGCTCTTCTTATGTTCTTATGTTCTTATGTTTCGCAACCTTCCTAATGCTGAGACCCCTTAATACAGTTCCTCAGGTTGTAGTGACCCCTAACCATAACATTATTTCATTACTACTTCATAAGTGTAATTTTCCTACTGTTATGAATCGTAATGTAAACATCTGATATGCAGGATGTATTTTCATTCACTGGACCAAATTTGGCACAAATACCCAATATGCCCAAATTTGAATCCTGGTGCATTTATGGGGGATTGATTTTGTCATTTGGAAGTTGTAGTTCCTGGGATTTATAGTTAACCTACATTCAAAGAGCATTATGGACTCCAACAATGATGGAATTGACCCAAACTTGGCACACAGAACTCCCATGACCAACAGAAAATAGTGGAAGGGTTTGGTGGGCATTGACCTTGAGTTTTGGTGGGCATTGACCTTGAGACACCTACATCCAGAGAGCACTGTGAACTCAAAAAAAGATGGATCTGGACCAAACTTGGCACAGATATTCAATATACCCAGATGTGAACACTGGTGTAGTTTGGATGATATAGACCTTCACATTTGGGAGTTGTAGTTGCTGGGATTTATAGTTCAGCTACAATCATTCTGAACCCCACCAACTATAGAAATGGGCCAAACTTCCCACACAGAACCCCCCATTCATTGAAGGGACTTGCTGACATGAGCATCCTTCCACCCTTGCACACTGTCCGTCACCCACACATGTGCACCATACTTCCATGCATCGAGCATGCCTGCTTTCCCCTCCCTCTTGAAGTCTCAGAAACAGCCCTCCCCTTGGCTGAGAGGCTGGCTGAGAGGCCAGCCAATTATAGCGGAGGACGTTTTTTGGTGGGAGTGTAGTCGAGCCAGGAAGCCCCAAACCCAAAAAGAACCAACTGCAGAGAGTCCCCAGTATTCCTTTTGGCCCATGGCCTAAGTTGCACCAGTACCAGACTCCTTTTTCCCCCTTCCCTTCTGCCTCACTCAGTTCCATACATCACACTGCACCAACTTCGTCCCTCCCAGTAAACCCGGCCACCATTACCTCCCATCTCCACATTTACAACACTTCATACAGCACATAGTATGGAAGACATTTTGGCCACACGTTACAAAACAATAAATAAACACTCTGCCACTTCTCCCACCGTTTTCCTCCTTTTTCCTTCCTCTCTCCCTATCCTTTTTCCGGCCTGGAGGAAACATATCCCAGCTCTAAAACAACAGCTTTTGGAGCAGTTCGGCCCAAAGAGATCTCTTCAGGGGGGTGGGTGATGGGCAGAGATTGATGCCAAAAGAAGATCTAGTTCTCCCAAGTACTGCAGCCTCATTTGCCCCTTTCTGATTGTTTTTCTTCTCCTGGACTGCTCCTGATGTTTCTTCCTGGCTGATTAAGCCAAGAAGCCTCGCTATTCATCATGGACCCTCCCTGCCCTGGAAGAGATAGTTTCATCAAGGACCCTGAAACGAACTCAAAATCCCTTCCTGGCTGGAAGCAGCCAGAGAGCCAAAAATACATCTATGGGCTTTTGAGGGTTTTGAACCTGCAGCCCAAGCCTTTGCAGGCTGGGATATGTAGTTCGCCCAAGGACACGGATCATAGACTCATTTCTGTACCCCTGTATCCCTGTATGTACAGTGTGGCTTCATAAGTTTTCCCTTTAACCCCTTGTAGCCTTTCCCTTCCCCCTCTTTCCCATGTAAAGAAAGATTGCCTGTATTTTCGCTATTGTGTCAGCTGAAGAGGAAGTAACTGAATTCCCATCCTAAGCCTTTTATGGATCACCATTGTTCTCATTGCATGAGCTCTTTCTGATGGAAATCTTGTTTTGGATCACCCAGGCTCTTGTCTTGGGCCCACATTTCATCAGCCTGAAGGAAGTATTAATCATCGGAGTTTAGTCCAATTAATTCATCCTCTGGGACCTGGACATGAAATATTTGCTTACACAGCGGGATCCACGTCTGGCTTCGGAACCCAGAGGTGTCCCACAATAACCTTTTGTCACCCAAAGGCTTGAGTGAATTTCTGTCGTCAAGTCTCTTCCTCCCTTTCCCATTCATCCTCAAATCCATTAATCCTATCACTCCCAGGTGTCATTTAAGGTCGTTTACCTAGCTAGGACTCTTTTGTTATATCCACATGCCAATATTGACAGCCATTTCCGTCTAAGCTTCCCTTCCTGGAACTCCATATATGGCCACAGACCTCTGATTGGCCGAAGCCGGCAAGTGGGAGTGAGCGCTGATAGGCTCCCTGGAACTGACCGGCCTCCCGCCCATCAGCTGGTCCGACCAATCATCAGCCGATCAGCCAGGAGGAAGTGGGCGGGAATTTCAATTGTTTTGACAGTTCTGTAACCTTTAAAAACCAATGTTTTGAATGTATATGCATGCGTCTTTGCGGGATCAGGGAATTTGCGGTCGCATCCTACTCAGCTGAGCAGAATAAACAATTTCGTGGCATCTACCTAACAGATTGGTGAGCATATTTGGGTCCAAGGGAGGCGGGTAGATTACGAGGGCCTAACCGCTCCTGGCTCGCCAGGTTAACTGAACCCTCGCGGGCTCTGCTCTGTGGTCGGTCCACAAGACTTGCCCGGTTGTCGGAGCAGCCGGTCCGGGGAAGTGGCAGCTGTTCGATAACAGGAGGATTCACAGTCTGTTTCCAAAAACAAAGAGAAGGGCAGGTAAAGAAATCTTCAGCCTTCTCTGCCAAAGGATGTCCTAAGACCATCAGAAATATATCTTTTCTTATGGTCTTTGGTAACCCCTCTGAGACCCCCTCACAACCCCCCCCCCAGGTTGAGAAACGCTGTTCTAACGGTCAGGAAGGTGGAGGCAGAAATCCCCACTCTCCTCTTGCCTGGATATTTTCCACCTCACTCCATATTCTTACAGTAAATGGAAGTCTATACATGTGGGAGCAGCTTGGGGGTTGGGGTTGATTCTGTGTCAGAAATGCTGACTACCTCTTTCCAGTGCCTAAAAAAACACACATATATGTAAACATACAGTATGTAGGCCATGCACATGTGTGACATCAATAGGATTCCAGCCAATATCTGGTATCTGAATATTGATCTGGTGGTATTCATGGACAGCATGCAAGGATTATGTGGTGATCATAGCAACTGATGTCAGCAGCTTATGAGGAAGTAAAGATGAAGAGCTGTGTGTGGAATGCAATGGGGAACAAAGCTGTTGCATAGAAATAAAAAGAGTATTAAGAACATGTGAAAAGCTGTGCTAAATCAGGCCGGCATTCTTCTCCCACAGTGGCCAATCAGATGCATATGGGAAACCCACAAGCCGGAGGTGAGAGCATCACCTCTTGCGTTCTCCAGCAACTAACAACAGGAAGCATCCTGTCATTGACAGTTCTATTTCCCACAAAGGATTACAGGGAATAGGAATTAAAATGGAATTGTGTTTGTTTGCTTCTCTTTGTTCGTTTGTTTTACTACCATACCTTTCAACCAGAAAAGACACTCAAGGAATGTTTTCTTCACCCTGGTGAGTTTTAAGAATAGATTGCTGTGTTTCATCCCTGACTGCACAAGTCTGCAGCTCTCAATGAGTAGTTAGCCTAGATAGATTAGAGTGGGGGGTTTCTTCCCCAATTTCCTCAAGCAAACTTATCTTAAGAAGGGGCTTAGAAGGGGGGGGGTTGTCTTACTCATCTTGCATGCCACTCCTCCCCCTTTGAATACTTATCAATGTGATCTCTTCAGGAAAAACGCAACTTCCTCTTTAAAGGTATTTTCATTGCCCTGGTGAGACCATGTGGTTAGTTCTCCATATTGGCCTGCCATTTCTTCCTTTGTCTTCTCTAAAAGTGAGGAAGCATCTTGCCATTGTCCAGGCAAGATGTAGTAGATATAGCCATTTTTATTATTTTTCCTTTCCTTAAAACAGTGTTTCCCAACCAGTGTGCCGTGGCACACTAGTGTGCCATGAGCGATCATCAGGTGTGTCGTGGGAAATTGGAACCTCCAATACCCTTTCTTCTCCCTCCTGCCGAACACTTTTTCTTCTCCACTCGGGCTCCCTTCTTCCCAGCCTCGCTCTGCTTGCTTTGCCTCGCTTTGCTCCCGCTTCTGCGGGAGGGGGGAGGGAGGAAGACGTGACCCGTGCGGGCGCTACTGTGCAGACTCGCCCCACGTCTTCCTCCCTCCCCTCCACAATGCTCTCTGGATGTAGGTGAACTACAACTCCAAAACTCAAGGTCAATGCCCACCAAACTCTTATAGTATTTTTTCTTGGTTATGGGAGTTCTGTGTGGGAAGTTTGATTCCATTCCATCATTGGTGGAGTTCAGAATGATTTGATTGCGGGTGAACTATAACTCCCAGCTGTTGAGCAAGACTTTCGTGTGTGTCTTTCTGCCATTCCTGTCAGGATATCTATGTTGTGTTCATCAAAATGCCCAGGTTTCACACTGAGTGTATAAATACATTTAAAAACATATTAACTATATGTATTACTGTGTTAGAGTGTCATTTTGGTTAGTGGTGTGCCCCAGAATTTTGTAAATGAAAAAAATGTGCTGCGGCTCAAAAAAGGTTGGGAAACACTGCCTTAGAAGATAGCTCAGTGAAGCTAATTAAATCCAAGAACCTTTCCTATCCAGAATGGATTTATTTTATCTTTAATAAACATATAATTTTGATCCTATGAGGTTGTGGATCTGCAATCCTGTTCCATCCCATTGAATGGAAGCCAATCCTTGCTCACTACATTAAGTTTCTGCTGTTTATGAACTGTGCATCTGGCACTCTGCTATATTTTTGTGGAATGACCAGAGAGGGTTGTTTTGAGCCTAACAGCTCCTGATCCCCAACATATTTGACCAACTTATAAGAGCCTGCCCAGATTTTGAGATCCCCAGGAGAAACCACCTTCAGTCGGTATATACATGAAACAGTTATTTCCCCTCGGTCCTGGAGGGGTCAGAATGGTTCTTTCCTTGCAGTTCTTCTGTCAACATAGACTTTTTTCCCCAATAGGTTTTTAGAGTAAGCCAGTGTGGTGTAGAAATTTGAGTGTTGAACTGTGACTCTGGAAACCAAGGTTCAAATCCTAACTCAGATGATTTTGGGCAATTCACACTCTCTCATCTCCAGAAGAAAGCAATGGCAAACCTCTCTTGAACAAATCTTGTCAAGAAACCCCTTTGATAAATTCACCTCATGGAAATTATAGGTTGAAAATGCTTGTAGAACTGAAGGCTTTCAAGGAAAAAGCATTCAAGAAGGTTCTGAATTATTTTAAACTAGCTTGGGGACCCGGTAGTGCCCGGGTCATTTGAGAAGTGCAGCAGGATGTAGAGTGGGTCATGGGGGCTCTGTGTGCCAAGTTTGGTCTTGATCCATCATTCTTGGGAGTTGCAGTGGTATCATGAAAGTACTGAAGGTACTGGAAGTCCCATCATCTGTGGTCCAGCCTCCCCCAAATTGCAGTAGGATGTAGATTGGTTCATGGGGGCTCTGTGTGCTAAGTTTGGTCTGTATTGGTGAATGGATGAGGGTTGTATTGTTTTTAGGGAGTGAAGGTACTTCAAGTCCCATCATCCGTGGTCCGTTTCACACAAAACTGCACCAGGATGTAGAGTGGGTAATGAGGGCTCTGTGGGCCAGGTTTGGTGTTGATCAGTCATTGGATAAGGTTTGCAGCAGTCTTGGAAAGTGAGGGAAGGTACTGCAAGTCCCATCATCCATGGTCTGCCCTCCTCCAAACTTCAGCAAGATGTAGAGTGGGTCACTGGGGCTCTGTGTGCCAAGTGTGGTCTTTATCAGTGTTTGTTGGGGGCCGCAGTGGTCTGTGGGAACAGAAAGGTGTGAAAGTACTACAAATCCCATCATCCATTGTCAGTCCTTCCCCGAACCTTACCAGGACGTGAAGGTAGTCATGAGGGTTATGTGTGCCAAGTTTGGTCTCGATCAGTAATTGGAAAAGGGTCTCAGCGGACTTGGGAAGTGAGTAGAGGTACTTCAAGTCCCATCATCCATGGTCTGCCCTCCTCCAAACTGCAGCAGGATGTAGAGTGGGTCATGGGGGCTGTGTGTGCCAAGTGTGGTCTGTATTGGTCCTTTTTGGTGGCCTCAGTGGTCTGTGGGAACCAAAGTGTTGGAAAGTACTACAAATCCCATAATCCGTGGGTCATGACCCCGAACCGCACCAGGACGTAAAGGGGTTAGGGGGTTATGTGTACCAAGTTTGGTGCAGATCCATCACCCGCGCTGGTCGCTATGGCCTGTGAAAGTGGCTGCCACATATCCGCCCTCCCGCCCTCCCGCCCTTCCGCCCTCCCGCCCTCCGCACACATACATACATACAAACATTCCGCTTTATAAAGGTATACAGATTGTACTCTTCCTAATCATATTGGAGAATTTAAGTACTAGTCATGATGGAGAGTAAGTGGTGGACCCAACTCCATACTGGAGGCAAGTCCATTTTCCTTCCACCTGACTCCTCTACCTGGACCAGTTATCAGGAGTATGAAATTACCCATTTGGGACATTATCTGTTTGACTGAAGGATTGCAGTGGTGAGCTCATGACAGCTGAGTCAGACTTCTGCTCCTCACATGAAATCACCCTTCATAGGCTGCAAAGAAAATAGGCAGCAGCCTCAAAGACAACCATCACAACAATTGGTTTTCAGAAGTATGACTCATCAACCATGCACAGTGTTTTGTAAAATGAAATTGTTTACTTCTACCTTGTTCTGTAGCTGTAGGATTGCTTGCATAAAATAATACTGAAAGGAGAGAGGTCAATTACAGTCCTTAGACAGTTACTTTTGAAGTAATTAATTGTCATAACGGATCTAAGTCATTCAGACTTTAGATTGCTGTTGCATCTACTTTTTTCTAAGTAATTCCTATTTCATTATTTAAAAGTGACTGCAATAGTTGTTATTAGCTATCTTTAAAAATATTACAACTAAAAAGCCATCAAGATATCCTCTGATACACAGATAGACTACAATACATACAAGCAGACTAATATGGCTGTCTCTTTGAAAAGTGGGACTTCAGGCCACACACAGTCTGCAACTGCATATAACTAACCTCAATGCAGTTATATTCTCCCTATTACAACTGTAATACAACCTTTTTATGACTCCATTGCCATCAAATGTAGCTGGCCATCAAAGACATAGCTACAATAGTGCAGCTATCTCCATCTCCTGATCCGATCCCAGAAGCTCACCTTAGAAGCCAGTCTGTCTTCCACGGGAGCTAAAGTTCTGTACTACTATTGAGCAGAGCTCTGCCGTTTGGCACAACCAGCCTACTCTCACCTTATGATGGTGCAGCAAAAGGTTGTGGCATGACCCTGCAGATGTCCCTCCTTCTGTTCCTTGCCCCATTGCTTGCTGATGGAAGGGGCTGGCCACATGATCCTGCTGTACCCCACTCACCAGCTCCACAGAATTCCATTGCTTAGGAAGGCTGGCTTTTAAAGTAAGTTTCATGGGAACTTTCAGTCATGGCAATAGGGCCATTATTGCAAATGTAAATACAAAGGTGCTGAAAAATCATAGGACTAGCTTACCACAACAGAACTGCCAAACAAGTGCCTGCCAATTACTGCCAAATTACTTTCAAGTAATTTTTTGTAATTAGTTACTTCTAAGCTCTGGTTTTATGGAGCAAGTAGCAAACAAACCAAAGCTGATTTATTCAGAATGCACAAGAAGGAGAATTGTAACAAAATGAAAAGTGGGTTAGTGAACATGGTGGCAAGCCCTCCCATTGTGGAGGCTCTCCTAGTTCTACCAGCATGCAATAAACACACCTAAGCCTTAGAAGGCTTAGGTGTGTTTATTGCATGCTGGTAGAACTAGGAGAGCCTCCACAATGAGGTTCTCCCAATTCTACACAGCCACCAGGGAATGCTAAGTAGCGACCAGACAGTGCTATGTGAGTATTCTTGCATGGGAGTTGGACTGGATGGCTCTTGTGTTCTCTTTCCAACTCTATGATTTTATGTCTCTGCCTGTAAACATGTGAGGAATTGTTAGTAAGAAGCACCATGAAATGCAGAGCTAACCTTAAGATGGGGCTACAAAGTGGAGTCCACAACATCTGAATGTGGAGAAGAGCAAACCACAGACCACCTACTACAATGCAACCTGAGCCCTGCCTCAAGCACAATGGAAGACCTCACAGCAACACCAGAGGCACTCCAAGTGGCCAGCTTCTGGTCAAAGGATAATGCCAACTTTGTGTTTTTAAATACATGTTAACTGTACCCTCAACTCGCTTCTGACACAATAAATAAATAAGTATGAAGCACTCTTGACAGATGGTCATCCAGCCTTTGTTTAAAAGCCTCCAAAGCATGGGACACCATCGCACTCCAAGGCATGAGAAAGGTGCAAAAGTTAGCAATGATGTGGAAGGGGAATTATGCTGCTTTCTGACTAGCCCCAAGTACCTTACACACTTTGTTGTTGCTGTTGTCATTGTTATTTGTTACCTGTCTCTCCTCACAACTTGACATGGGGTACAGCATGTTGCCATAAGGCTCCCATGTACCTCTTCCCAAAAGCGCAGCTAAATCGAGCTAATTGGAGAAGAGTAAACAACATATTGAAAATCCTGTCTTAAACTCAGTATAGTATTTGGGTGAAGCTTTCAGCTTGGTCCTTCAATGGGAAATGGTGTGTCAACTGAATGACTGTAAGATTTGTTTTAGGAAGCCATTGACTCCACAATGGCCCTTTGAATCACCAATCTTTCTGCTGCTTCTTTGAGTTGATGGCCTCTCCTGGGATAAATTACCACTGTTTCTATTCCCTGTATGTTCCTTAACTGTTTCTGCTCTGGTAGGGAACAGCCAACCAAGTCATCTAGTCCTGACATTGCAGACAAACAAGGTTGAACATATTGCTCCCAAATCTCTTTGACTAGATCAGGGGATACCAGATTTCAGCTTTACAGGATTTACTTAGTTTTTACTAGAATCCTGTGATTCGCCAGCCAAGCTGGAGCCAGGAACTGAAGACATTATACCTAAAGCAAATAACAATATATGTGCTAGGATAATTTGTTACTATTCAACTATTGTTTGTTACTGACTTCTTTTAAGATACTGATCAATGTATTTTTTTGCATTTCGGTTCTTTCATGTCCTCTATCTGCCCAAGTATATGCCTTAATAGTTGCCAACTGAGGCTACATCTGTTGAAAAGGGCTGTAATCCAGGAACTTGTTTGAAATGCTAGAGCTGAACAAATACCTAGTTCAGCAGTATAAATTAGTGTGGTGAAGGGAAGGGCTATTGTGTTGCTGCTATAGTGAACCAATTCAGAAAAAGAATTTTTTGGTAATGTATTGTAGATGACTAACTGATCAGTTGATTGATCCAAATCTACTTTCTTTCCCTTCTTGATGCAAGTTACTCCTTCATTCTATTCTTAACGCAAGCAGCAAGTGTCATCTAAAAGCAAAAGAATCAATGGCTACTATATTGTTTGATGTGTAAGACATCTTTCTTTCCCAATCTAGGATGTAAGACTATGGGACTTTCTGGACACATACATTTCTTGCTGTCGGTTCTATTGCTATTAGACACCTCACAGACTAATGCTTTTAAAATACGCATAAAGGAGAAACTGATACAGCTTACCTAATGGCAGAAGTAGAGAGTGAAATTCAAGCCTGTTTGAAAGTTTTAACTATTTACAGCTTTAGTATTAAAGTATGCTATAAATGTAACACCTGCATATTCCTAGACTGGTTGCATTCGTTCACATGACTGTATTCACCAGATGTGACTGCAGATGTGATTGCAGACGTGATTTCCAGGTGTGAAAATTATATTTGCCAAAGAAAATCCATTCAAACTAACAACAATCTTTTCAACCAAAATATAAAAATATTAGTTGATTATAAAAGGTATCTAATACCAATGAAGAAATAAATTAGTTTGATCATTGTGTATAATGTTTACCAGATCTTTACATATGATTAAACAATAGGTCTGGTACTGTCATGAATTAAGAATATTGCTGTAACATAACTAGCAACCCCAATGTCTCTTTTTTCTCAAAGGAAACACTATACTCGTGTGTACACAAAAACGCATGCATCTGCACCGCAAAACTGGTCCTTTTGAAGACTAGGATTTTCATAGAAAATCTGATAATAATGGAGGGAGGGCGGGAAATGCACAGTGCTTGTATTAACATGTTCAAAATACCCACGTATTTGTATTTGTATACTTAAAGACCAGATTCAGTTAGTAAACAAAAATCAAATACCTCTCCCCTCCCCGGCCAATACCCTAAAACTAAAAAAAGTCAGCTATCTGACAAACATATGGCTGCTATTGTGTTTTTACATTTTGGGAGGGAACCATGAATGATATTTAGCCATAGATAGTGAAGTCTTGAAATGAAAGGAAAGGTTCTGGCTTTCATTTTTATTATCGCAACAGTTCTACTGGCTGCCATTCCATTCCCAAGCCTCATCCAAAATGCTATGACCTATAAAAAATTCTGTAGTTCAGATCATGGCTGTTTGAAGGAACAGATCTCCTTGCAGGACCTTATTTGAGCTCCAACGTCTTCAAGAAAGGCCCTTCTTTCTGTCCCATTATATTCCAGGATTCATTTGGTGCAAAGGTAAGGGCCTTCTTGGTAGAGGCCCCAGACTTTGAAACTTCCTTCCTAGGAAGCCTGAGAAGGTTTCACCCTTGCACTTTTCCTACCTACATATGACAATGTCTCTGTTCCATCACATTTTTCAGAACTGAGTGTGAGGGACTTTAAATTGAATGTTGTTTTCTTGAAAAAAGATGTATTTTCCAGGACCTTGAACAATAGCTTAGCTGGCTTGAGGGCTAAGGAAGGCTATCGCCAGCAGTTGTACAAACATTAAGTCATTTAATCCTCTCATCTGTTCTCCCGGTTCATTGTTTCCCATCGGGCCCATCTCTCCTCTCCCCATTGGCCAGGAGGCCAAAGCGACACTGGCTCTCTGATTGGGTAAGGCGCAGCTAAGCCTGCCGCACCTCCCAGCCAGCGGATGACTCTAACCAATCAACACGAAGCCAGCAAGGTGTCACGATGCACGGACTTGACCGGCCCCTTAATCGCACACACAGAGACGGACTGAAGGCTAACTACTTTATTGAATATAAAACAGCTCAAAAGGAATATTGTCCATAAAAATAGCAAAAGCAAATCCAAAGGCAAAAAGCAATCAAATGTCCAAAACAGCTTGATAAAGAATCCAAAAGACTTGGCAAGGCTCCGCACAGCAATGCAGATTCAGGAACAAGGAAAGGTACAAGATGCAAGGCAAGACTTGGTAGACCACTAGCCAACTTAGCTCCGTGGACCAGCTTCGCTTCACGTCTGCTCAGAAGAGACGTGGCCGAAGTACTGAGGATTCGTTCCCACGGATCCTATACTTAATCTTTCGGCCGAGGTCCCCGACGCTCTAGGCTTCGTCGTCTCCAATCTCTGCTGACGGACCTCGGCCTGTCTAGGCTATGGTACCATCCCCTCCTGCTAGTCTCGATGCTTCGTCTCCTATCAAAGGTTCGGCCTTGCCTCCCAGCACCTGGGTCTCTATCTCCATGAGAGCTCTGCTCCCTAGATTCTTCCCAGCTGCTCTCTTCCATGTTTTCACTCACAGGATCCTGTGAACCTCTCCCCCCCCGGCCGTTCATAAGTTTCGCTATCACTGCTTTTCATTTGCACCTGGTTATCTGTCTCGTCGTAAGGGTCAAGCCAACCTTCCTCCCAAGCCAAGCTTTCTGTGGGAGAAGGAGGCCCAGTGATGGGAAACTCTCCTTCTGCTAACCCTTCTAAATCCTCTTCAGAATCTAACTCTGCTGCTGCAGGCCCCAATGCCAATGGGACCCCCGGTCCTGGCCCCTGCCCCCCAGGCACAAACGAGAACTGCTGTGCTACACAAGGGGGCGTGCAGTAGCGAGAACTTTGATTTTGACAGCTCTGTATTATCTGTATTTTTCTATAAATACTGTGCTATTTTGCCCTGGGAGTTATGTCAGCTCCTGGGCAAATGATTGCGGTTGATATCCATTCCAGCTGGAATGAAATAAAGAACTCAGTGGCATTTTCTTCAACTTTGGTGAGATTTATTGGGAAAATCAGGCTCTATTGGGTGCTTTCTTCTCGCCAGGGTTAACAGATCCTCTTTGGTGGATCTAGCCGGCTCCTGCCTTCTCATTAGGACCATCCAAATTTGTGCTCGATATCATTCTTATTCTTTTAAAATATTCTGTTTTTTTAATTATAGTAGTTTTAACTCTGTATATGGTTTTATTGCTTATATTTTCACTTTTAACAAATGAAGAAGGGTGAAGGCATAACATGTTGTTTATTTCACATTTTTCGGTCCTTTGTTAATTGCATAAACACACACAGAAATGCCATCAGCCCTCCACATTTACAGGGATTTAGGACACAAGACCACAAAATAGGATGAACTACAAATATAGGCTTTGATTTTTTTTTTTACCCAAGAGATAATAACTTCTCTGGGCATTTGTAAGTACTCCAGCAAGAGGTTGGCCATAGAATTGCACTGGAATTCTGTGAATGTTTAACCTATAATTTTCAATAGGAAGATAGATATATGTGTGTGTGCGTATACAGTATATAAACACACACATACACACACAGGAGATATATATATATACACACACACGCATATATATACATATGCACACACGTATACCTATAGGATTGTTTTACATTTTTAATCTATACTGGTTTGCACCATTTTCAACCAACCTTGAGTCCCATTACGGAGACTTCTGTAGTAGGAATATAAAGGCAACAATAATTTTACCATGGATTGCTGTTTTCGTGAGTATAAGGTGAGACTTCTATCGCTCATCCATTCAATGTGGACTTCAAGTATGTCATTTCCCTCTCACAGTCCTCCTTTGCTGTTCCTCCGCCTTCTACCATCTTGTTTACTTATTATGAAAAATCATTTAAGGGGGGAAAAAACAACATAGATTTAATAGCACGAGGAGCTCTCTATCTGGAAACATTTTGTTACTTCTGTAAGCTGTATCTGATGCGGTTTTTCATCCCAGGTTCAAAAATGTGTCTAACAGGGTCAGCTTCACCATTATTAATTGAGGCATCTGGCTTTGCCTGCTGATCTTGGTCAACATTAAGCAGCTTGTTATTTAATGCCCTTTCCCTGCCTACGCAGTGGGCGGGGAAAGGTTGTTAGCTTCTCCCACGAAGGGAGATGATTGGTTCCATGGCATGGAACTTTCTAGGGAATGGGCAGAGGCTGCCTGGCGAGTTGGGGCAGCCTCCTGTGCCATTCGTCTCCAGGCGTTGACCCACCACTCCCGCCCGGTTACAGTATAGTGGTCGCCTTAGGGGCCGGGTAGGAATTTTTTCCCCTTCTATGTAAAAATTAAAAAAGAAAAAAAAGAAAAAGAAATAGTACAAGGGGTTTTTTTTTTGCCTACCCTGTACTGTTACTGGGACTTTTTTAGGATGGTGGTTCTATAAATAGGACAGCGTAAATAGTTTAGGGTTAGCCATAGACCCATATTCTCTCATGCACTCTTCAAGGTTGGACAGGCCAGTGCACAAATACACTTACCAAGACTGCGGTCTGGGGTAAGGGGGATGCATTGATCCTGAGATTTTGAGAGTTCAGTTAAATATTGTTTGAGATGTTTGATTGTGTTCTTCCTTGAGAGGTGACAAGTTTTTGTGTTATAGGGGAATCAGGAGAGTTTCCCGTTGCTACATATAGTTCCCTTGACACCTGAGTTTAGTCAAGCTAAGCCTAAATAGGTAACTTTAAAAATAAAAGTTGCCCTAATTTGATCCAACAACTGTTGTCTGTCTCGTTATTTCGGGGGTTGGAAGATAATGTACAGTCGTTCCTCTACATTTGCAGTTCTGACTTTTGCAGATTTGATTTAACAGAAAAAATCTAGATCCTTAAGTGGAACTCCATGGTTATTTTTGTCCAATTGTCTTCTTTAGGAAGCTCTAGGTTCTCCGATGCAATTCTATAGTCAGCTTGGAAATTGACCATGGAGTCATGCTGGAAGACCTAGAAATTCCAAAAAAGATGTTCTTATGTAAAAACAAAATAGCAATTTATTTGCAGTTTTTCAGTTTTGCAGGGTTCCTGTACTAACTAACTGCAGGAAATGTGGAGAACTGACTTAATTACGTTGTTTAAAAAATAACCTTTTGCGGGAGTGGGCACCAAATTGATTTGGGATACTGTATAGCACCTTGAGTTGCCATCTGCTGCTCTTCCTTAGAGTCAGCCTGTTGTTTTCTCATCATCATTTCCAGCCTTATGTAGAGACTGTACTGTTGTATATTCAAATACTAGCTCATGTGCTGATTTGTGGAAATAATTTCATTTGAAACTTCACTGGAGAGGAGAAGGGTGAGTTGTCTTTCACTGACAGATTGGGGAAAACATAAAACATATCTGAGGCTGCTTTTAGCCCCCTGCCCATGGTTAATTGGCCGGTTTGCGTCTGAATTAATAAAAATGCCAGACAATTTCAATGTGCCGGAAATACACGGGCTTCTTCCTTGTGGGCACAGCGTGTGCTAGCCAACTGTGGATTTTATTAATTCCCACATGCAATCAGCCGGCATCCCAAGGCCCTTGAATCCTGCAAGTTTATCTGATTTGAGTGCCGCGCATCCAAATATACCCTTCATCCTGCTTCTTCATGCTGTGCATGCTCAGAGTGTTTTGCAGTAATACCATAAGCCCCTACAAACTCGCAGCGTGATAGGAAGGAGAAGAGTAAGAAACGGTCCCTCGTGTGCTGCGTAACTTAGAGCAAGGTGCTGAATTTGAATTGCTCCTGCCCACTGACCCAGAATCCGAATGAGAGCTTATTTTCATTTTCCTCCAGCATTCTGCTGAATAAACCGATACTAAATCACTAGAGACCTTCTGAATGGGGCCTTGTATCATCGGAAATGTTGACAAGTTACAGGGGGAGGAGGCCATAGGTCACTCGCAAGATAAATCCCTATCAGGCGTTCTTACACGACCCACACCTCCACTGCAGTTGTTACCAGGCACTTCTAATTATTGGGGTACGCATGCATGGCTCTATGTCCAAAGAGGCAATCCCCAATGGTAAGGCCACTGCACTATATACATTACCAGCAGGGCTTAATTAACTTTGGTATTATATAATTGCTGGCATTAATCCCTATAAGACAGTTAATGACGCATGCATCTAATTATCACCAGAGGTAATGTAACTAGTGTGCGTCTGGTGATGCCTTCATTTCCCTGAGCAACTCAAAGTGCATCCTGAATGAAATGACTAAGGAAGACCCCTGGTAATATCCTCTCCGGTTATCCACAGTGGTATTTAGTTGTCCTGAATTAATAGTTTTCTGTCATTTTTCGATGTCAGGGATATCGAACAGCTACGGTCACTCAGTGTTTAAAAAATGATTCATTAATCATTCTTTTTAGGTTGCTTTTAGGAGTAATGCCATTTCAAGGTGGCATAAAAGATAAAGTAAATTAAGTAGTTGCAATGCAATGCAATAAAATAAGTAGTCATCATTACCTTCTTTGCCTTCAACAGAAGCTAAAATTTAACTTCCCCAAGAAACAGCTGTGATCATACATGCTGGAGCAACAAGCACCTGAGGCAAAGCACCAAAATCAGTGTGTACAGAGCTATCATACTGTCTATTCTCCTCTATGGGTCTGAAACATGGGTCACCTATCGCCAACACCTACAACTCCTCGAACGCTTCCATCGCTCAATCCTAAATATACACTGGACTGACTATGTGACAAATGTTGCTGTCTTTGATCACCAGCATTGAGGCCATGCTATTGAGAACACAGCTGCGCTGGGCAGGGCACGTCTCTAGGAAGGAGGACCACTGCCCACCAAAGATACTACTCCATGGGTCAGCGCAAGAGAGGCGCCCCAAAGAAGAGATGTGGCGATACATGTAGTATCCACTATGCAATCTGTCTTGTCTTGTCTAGGGAAATGCCTAGACTGCAGTAATCCTCCCAATATTTATCCTTACCTGTACAGTTGCTGCCCATTCTTTCAACAAGCTCACGATGTTGTTCCTCAAGGAAGTGTTCATTTTAAAATCTCAATTGAAAACCTTTTTGTTTTCCAACACTTTTGGAGATTTAGTTTGCAGCCTTGTGTGTTTTGATTATATGCATTGGCTAGTTTGCTTTCTACTACATTGTTTATTTTTGCTTTTTTCTGAATGATTTCTTTGACAATTGCATTGTACAGCTTTCTGTGTTGTTATTCATCCTTCTATGTGTATTTATTAGGGTTGGATAGGTTCGTTTGGAAGAGTCTGAAAGTCATTTAAAAAACTTCCACTTTTGACTTTCAAAGCAGTTTTGAACCATGTAGAAAAGGGGGAGGGGATCCGAATTTGAACCACTTACCTTTTTTTTGGGAAATATTCCAAAATGTTCGGATGTCTCCCAAAGTTATATTAATTTTCACAACCATTAAGCAACTTTGGTAATGTTGCACTCCAGACCAGGAAAGCCCTCTGACTTTAAACACCATACAGCTGGGTAAAAATGCAATCCATTTATTGAAGATATTTAAAAAGCAGTAGTAGTAAAAACACTTGAAAAGAATAGGTAAATCTAATTAGGTAGAAAGATAAGCCGGAACAAATGTCCATCAAAGTTCATAAAAAGCAAAGTCAAAAACTTCTATAGTAAAATCCAAGAACTGGAAACATGAATCAAAGGTACTTAACACATGAATCTATCCAAGCAAGGCTTCCCAGGAACAGCAAGACATCTTGACTTGATTCCAAACAATGCTTCATCTGACTACAGATCCTGTACTTGGCACTTTTATCTCCTAATTACGCTATGTCCCAAGCGGCCAGAAATGGTTTTTGTTTTAGACTTGAATCCCTTATCATTCTTTCTTTGAGCCTGGCAGAACGCCTAAGCAACTGGTTTTCTTTCCTATTTTGACTAAGAACATCCTGTCTATCTACTGGCTCATTAATTTCTGCAGCTGGCCTGGGTGACGAGTTATTCTCAGACTCCAAACCATGGGAATTCTCTGGTAGCAATTCAGGGAGCACACCGTCACCCCCAAACCCTTCAGGAACATTCTCATCAGAAAATACACTTTGAACAGGAATCTCCTGGCCATTCTCTGCATCAATAGCCACCTCATCATTGGAAACACCATTACCTACATGAACCTTATTGTCATCATTCCAAACATCCAAAGGACCCTGATCCTTAAACACAATCACAGGCTGAACTCCAACAGGTAAAGCCTAAAAGGTTTTAAAATCTCATGCTTTCCCTTCCTCGGCGATGCAAGGGAGGGATGAGGTGAGTGTGGCTAAGCACAGCCATGTTATAGTTTGTGAAGGCCAGACCCCAATGGTAGGGATTGCAAAAGGTCCTGCTGTTAAACTACATTTCCCACACTGTCTTGATGCTCATTGGCCAAAATGGCTGAAAGACCCAAAAATACTATAGCTGTCTGTACCAGTCTTTCACCGCCTTGAGTCGTCCCTTGATGAGGTCTAAACTATGATTTCTCTTCTCTGCCAATTTAACACAGTTTGTGCCACACAAACAAAATTTCTGAAATAGAACAACTACTTTCAAAGTAAAGACTATCCAATGAAACAGGAAATAATACTTTCAAACCAGGAACAGATTTTCTTTATTATTAATTTTTTTATAAAAACTTTGAAAATTTGCTATGGATAAGTCAAAGTTTGTGAAATTTGGTGAATTAACATTGGTCCATGTATTCTACCACTGTAGCAAGTTTCATCAGGATTGGTCTAAAATGAGGGAGGGAGAATCCCCTGATGTTTCCCCAGTGCCAGTACTGTTTTTTCCCTACTGCGCATGTGTGTCTTCCATTAATGAAGTGATTTGGAAGTTTTAGAAGTTTCAGAAAGTTTTGAATTTTTTTTAAAAAAAATTGGAAGTGACTTTAGCATTAAACCACCAGTGCCCCCTACATCCAAAACGGGTTTTGAACCTTTTTTTTTTTGGATCAACCAAAAATGTACATTTGTTTGTTTATTTATTTATTTACAGTATTTATATTTTGCCTTCTCACCCCGAAGGGGACTCAGGGTGGATCACAGAACACATATATGGCAAACATTCAATGCCATTGTACACTGACAGGACAGAGTGCATAGATAGAGATATCTAGACTTTTCCCATCTTTGGCGTCTTGTAAGTTGTGCTTGATTCTGGCCATGGGGGGGAGGATGCTGTCACTTCATCCACCTCACCAAAAAAACCTGTTCACAGACTTCCTCCTTTGGATTGAATCATAGGCATTTTTCTGGTATTTCCTTATGGTGCCATTAAAATACCTCCCCATGTTAAGCACTACCCATGTATCTACTCACCGCTGTTTTCAATCTGCTAGGTGGGCAGTGAGCTGGGCTGAAATTCAGGTGCTCACCCCCAACCTGGACTTTGAACTGCCAATCTTTTGATTGGTAAGATTTATTGCAGCTGGTGGTTAATATGCTGTGCTAAAGCCCAGCCATCATTGTCAGGATCCATTTGTTTGGTGTTGTTTTACTGTAAAGTACATTTGATGGTGCTATATAAATTGATGGCGGTGGTGGTGGTAATGATGATGATGATGGCAATGATCGCTGATAATTCAGAAAAACGCATTTCTCTAACATTCACTGTCAAATATTGATTATAAAAAATGGGCTTGCATCTGGAGTGTTCTGGGATCAATAAGTAATGCTTCCATGCTTTATATATGGCTGTTCCATTTTGGAATATTTTCTGGAACGTGACACAAGAACACAACTGTTCTCCTGATGTGACATGATACTAACAAACTCCACAAAGGTGGCACATGCATAGGAACTGAAACTCTACCATGTCAGGGGGAAATCCAAAGAATTGTTCTGTCACATCATATTCATACACAACACCCTTCAGATTTGGTTCAGCTTCTTTCTCACTGCAGCCTCTGAAGACCTGCCAAGGAGTCAGAATACCTGTAGCAGCTATCAGTTCTACTGACAGCTCCTGCAGACACCAGTAGGAACTCTCCTAGGCCTTCCAGTGCTGCTGCCAATCACCCACTCAACTTTCAGATTTGCCCATCTTCTTCTTACAATGGAAAGTAATGTGGCTGCAAAAAAGGAAGCAAGCAAGCAAGCTCTGGTATTAAACAACTAGCTGAACCCAGCACGCGTTGCTGTGCCCTATGTAGGAGATGTGAGGAAGTCTGGGTATGTAAGTGTTTGAAATGATGTGTCTATGTGTGTCGTGTGAGTTTATATGTGTATGTTTGTGTGTATATATGTGTGTGTGTATGTGTGTTTATTTTTGTGTGTATATATCTGTATGTATGTGTGTATATATATATGTGTGTGTATGTGTATATATGTGTGGGTATGCATGTGTATATGTGTTTGTGTATGTGTGTGTGTATGTGTATGTGTGTGTTTTTGTGTATGTATGTGTTTATATATGTGTATGTATTTATGTGTGTATATATGTGTGTGTATATGTGTATGTGTTTTTTTGTTTGTATTTGTGTGTATATATATATGTATGTGTGTATGTGTGTGTATGTGTGTATATATGTGTGTGTATATATGTGTATGTGTGGGTTTATGTGTATGTACGTATATGTGTATATATATGTGTGTGTGTTTGTGTTTATGTATGTATATGTTTGTGTATGTATGTGTATATATGTTTATGTGTATATGTGTGTATGTGTCTGTTTGTGTGGTTTTGTGTAGGAGTTGTTGTGTTTGGGGTTTTTGTTATTATGTAGTGTTTTTATTATTATGTGTTTTGTAAGCTTGCCTGCCTGTTCCATGTCCGTCTCTTCTGTTGCCTCGTCCCCCTTCCTCGCTACCTTCCTGCCGTTGAGGGGAGGTGAGGACGGCTGGTGTGCGGTGTCTCTCCCTGCGGTCTCCTCTTCTTCATGTTCGTGGACCCGGGTCGCGTGGGTTGGGTCCGGGAACGTTTGGGAGGCAGAGAGACGGAGGAGGAGGCGGGTAAGGCGAAGGGACTACACTTCCCAGAAAGCTCCGCCCCTGCTTCTCAGCGAGCGGCGCGGAGCCTTCTGGGAGGTGTAGTTCAGTGGCCTTACCCACCTCCTCCTCCGTCTCCCTGCCTCCCAAACGTTCCCTGACCCAACCCACGGGACCCGGGTCCACGAACATGAGGAAGGCGGCAGAGGAAGCCAAGGAGTCGACAGTGGTGAGGAAGAGCGATGAGGCGCCGCCCCACCTCCCTGCCACTCCCGGAAGAGGAGACCGCAGGGAGAGATACCGCACACCAGCCATCCTCCGCCGCATGGAGCCGGGTGGCGCGGGTGGTGACTTGGGCGCCTTCTCTGCCGTGTCATTGGCCTTCCTCGGCTGCTACCATCCTGTTTAGGCCCCGGGCCGCGCCGTCGTCTCCTTGGGCTTGTGCCCCTCTCCTCCGCCGCTTCCAGGCCGGCCCTTAACCTTGGTCCTCCGGAGGGCATTCAGGCGGGGAGGAGGTTCCGCTCTCCCAGTGGAGAGTAGGTGAAGGTGCCAGGCTCCGGATCGGGCGAAGGCGCTGCCGGATCCCGATTCCCCCATAGGTTTGAATGGCGGCTTTAGGGGGGTCGTGTTTAGGGGTCTTCCGAGGTATCTAGGGCGAGTTTTTTGTGCCCTGTAGGTACCTCGTGGTCTGTGGGAATATGTTCGGTGGTTTTTGTGGGTCGGGGGGTTATAGTTTGGACGTGCATAACGTCCATCCCACGACCACTCTCTTTTTATATATATATAGATGGCACGAGATTCCAGAATATTAGCCTTCCCAAAGATGATGCCCTTCTAGAGGCTTGGTGTCATGCTGCTGGGAGCTGCTGGGAGTTCTGGACCAATGCATTAGGGAAGGCTGTACTGAATCATCAGGTGACAGCCTACATTCTCTGGAAAATAATTAGCATTATAAAGATATGGTTTAGCTTTTTCACAACTAGTTCCTGACAAATTCATCACATGTGATGTGTTTTTAGAATGCTATGGTCATTGTTATCAGTGTCTTTAAAAATGTCTTTTTGCCGTTATAGCTGGCACGAATTGGAATTCAGCTTGAAGGTAACTATATCCAGGAACACATGTGGATTTTTATTGTTCGCATTGATCTGGTCAAATTTTACAGCCTGCAAGGCCTCTGTAGTGTCATAGACATCAAGTACTATTTATTTACTAGCTTTCTCCATCCTCCTTCAGCATTATTGCCATGTTAATCTAGTGCCAAACTTTCCTTAGATCCTTAACTACAAACATATAATATTGTATGCATTATTATGATTTTAAAAAATAAGCTGCTTATGTGGACAATTATTATAACTGTTTTCCACCTCCAAATAATAATAATAATAATAATAACAATAGTAATAATAACAGCCAGCATAATGATCTTGTTTACCATGTTTCAAATAATAATAATAATAATTTATTTCTAGAACAACCTCTCTCCTGAAAGGGACTCAGGGCGGTTTACATACAAAGACAGGCAAAAATGTCTTACAAAGTACAAACCACATCAGAAATAATACAAAATAATGCACAATATTGAAATGGAAACTAGGTAGCAATAAACCAATTAGACAATAAAATGAAGACATACATGAATATTAAACATTTATCATTAAAAGCAGTTAAAATAAATTGCATTTGAAATGGCTAACAGAGATGTTTATTAAAAATACATTGTAGCCGTCACATAGTGCAAATGGTTCACCATTGTTCCGGAGGATTAAAGTATCTTAATCCTCCTCCTCTCCATACACTAAGGTGGGTTTTCAGAGGTTTCTTAAAGTCGAGGAGGGTGGGGGCCATTTTCATTTCTTTAGGGAGGGAGTTCCAGAAATGAGGAGTGATCACGGAGAAGGCCCCCTCTCTCACTCCCCACTGCAATACTTGAGATGGGGCATGGGACTGAGAGCAGGGCCTCCTCTGCTGACCACAATGCATGAGATAGTCTATATAGGGAGGTGCAATTGGACAAATATCCAGGACCCAAACATTTAGGGCTTTATAGGTAACAACTAGCACTTTGTATTTAGACTGGAAGCAGACTAGCAACCAGTGAAGCAGCAGTAGCATGGGAGTGGTTCTCTCCCAGTTAGTAATCTGGCTGCCTATCTTTGGACTAGTTGTAACTTCTGAACTATTTTCAAAGTAGTCCAAACGGGAGAGCATTGTAGTAGTCCAAACGGGCAGTGACTAAAGTGTGGACTACCATGGCTAACCAAGTAAAGTGCTAGCTTTCTCGCTTGGTTTCCAGTAAAACATTTTCAAATGAAGGCATGTTTATTGAAGGGCTAAACATAGTCTATTAAAATCACATTTTTAAAATTGTTCTTTCTCTCGAGTGGAGTTTTAAAAAAAATACGGTAAGGGATATAATGTGTCATTGTAAGGAAATCATAAGGTCCTGAACTAGCTGTTCTCTTTTAAGGTTAACATTCTGAAACTCATGCTATTACACATGCAGGTACCTCTTTGTTCTGAGGAACACTCTCTACTTGCCCTTTACAACACAATCCCATACGTATCTATTCAGAAGTCCACTCCCTTTCACTTGTAGCTGAAGACATTTCTGTTCAAGCAGGTTTTCAATATGGAATTAATCTCAGGGAGGAAATTGGGGTGTGTGCTCTGTTTTTTTACACTTTTAATTTTATATATTTTTTCTAACAATTTTATACTTTTAAAACATAATTGTATTTTAATTGCATTAATACATTTTATCTGTGAGCCACTGCATATAAATAACATCAAGCAAATCAAAAATTGTATAGCCAAAGATAGTTAGTTGCCCATTCTCTCATTTGAATAGAAAAAAGACCATATTTTCTCTAGTGCCAAAGGTGACTTTCAAAGAAGTTGACCCTATATTGGGGATAGAATTCAACACCTTCTAAAGGACATTTAAAGTTCAGATTAATCTGTGGAATGGATTCCCTGTCCCTATGACACAGAAACCACCAACCCTCACTGCTTTTTCCAGTTCGTTTTCAAGCAGAGCTGTTCACAACTCTTGTTATCCAAATATGTATGTATTTATTTATTTATTTAAAACTTTTGAACCCTGACCTTCTCACCTCTATCAAGGGACTCAGACCAGTATAATAGCAAGAATTCAATGCTATACAATTTAAAACTATAACAACATATTAAAATACATAAAAACCCAGCATAAAACCACATCGCCATTAAAACAATTCCACTCAATCTGTAAACGTGGTCATACATTCAGACAATAGCCAATCTCAGCCTATTCTGGGAAGGCCTGGTTCCACATCCAGGTCTTCACCAGCCTCCTAAAGGACAACAGAGAGGGGGCACATCTGGCATCGCTTCCTAGAGAGTTCCACAGCCGAGGGGCGACCACAGAGAAGGCCCTGTCTCTCGCCCCCACCAGCTGCGCTTGCGAAGCCAGCGGGATTGAGAGCAGGGCCTCTCCGGAGGATCTTAATGTTCTTGATGGTTCGTAGGGGAGAAACCGTTCGGACAGGTAAACTGGGCATTAATACATTTTATCTGTGAGCCACCTTGGGCCCCACTCCCAGGAGAAAGGCTGCATATAAATAACATCAAGCAAACCAACACTTGTATAGCCAAAGCTGCAGCTCAATGAAAGAAAGTTCAGCTCAATGAAAGAAAGTTCTCCAAGCTTTGCCTTTTAGGGAAAAGCCCTGTCTTTCTCCTACTCCCTTCTCCCCAATTCTGGCTACATTTGTATTCCTCCTCTCCCCTTTCTCATTCTTATCCTCCTCTCCCAGCTACAGACATCATCTCCCTTCTACTTCCCTCTCTTTCTGACTCGTCCACCTGTTTCTCCATTGATCTCACTGTCTCATAAAACATTTGAAACCATGACTGGGATATGTTAAACTTTCATCATATTAAAGTTGTAAATTTGATTAAACTCAAGAGGGTTTGCTTTTGAATAGACCTAGGCCCCATATACACTGCCATGTAGTGCAGTTTTAAACTGCAATATGTTGTCAGTGTAGACCCTTATAATTCAGTTTAACTTGATTGCACTGTATTTTTTTTGTGCTAGGAGTGACTTGAGAAACTACAAGTCATTTCTAATGTGAGAGAATTGGCTGTCTGCAAGGACATTGCCCAGGGAAGCTTCTCTCATTCCCCGCATGAGAATCTGGAGCTGATATACAGGAGCTCCCCGTGCTCCTTGGATTCGAGCTGCCAACCTTTCAGCCAGCAGATCCGGTTTTGAACTGTCAACCTTTTGGTTGGCAAGATTTACTGCAGCTGCAGCTGATTATTAACCTGCTGTGCTAAAGCCTGCCCACTAAAACTAAAATATGTAATTTGAAAAAGCAAACCTTGATTCTGCCATTTTATATAAAGGGCACCATTTCCTATCACATGGTATATAATAGGACTTCAGCAACCATAGATTATGGTGTCTATGGGGTGTCCTAGAACCAAACTCCAGTCGCTATCAAAGGCCTGTTGATTATGATAGGATTCTGCCACAGTTGTTATATGGGGCCCCATTATAGAATGGGGCCAAGTTAGATTCAGCAGAAAAGCCTGAAATAAATTTCTATGTAAACATTTGTCTTTCCCAGTTTCCACGAAAATGTCAATAATTCATACTAAACTGGGACTCCCAAGATTGCTCTGTTTCACTGGCTGAAGGAGGTATTTAAGCAAACACTGGAATGTGTATTGTCTGCTGTGGAGGAAACGGGCCCTGCCCCCTAGAAACAAAAGATCCTTTTCAGCATTGCAAACACAGGTTTTCAATCCTTTTCTTATTGACTTGAGCTATGGTAAAGCAAAGGTAATTTTGCTGCAGTGCCTTACAGAAACTAAATTTCAATCCCAAACTTTGGATATAGCCAGCTGCTTATCAAGCAAACTATATGTGCTCTTTGTCCTCGGTCCTTGAATTTTTCAAAATATCGGATTGGTCTACCCTCCATTAAAATGAGACTGGCTTTTACCTGAGCAAGGCTAAATGTACTTCTCCTGGCATATTTGTCAGGGTGCATGCAATTTATTCCTAAGGAAACTGGAGTTTGCGTTTGTAGCTCCTTAATTGTAGAACCTCTTGCCCATTTTATTTTAGACTGTAATACTTATTTCAGTAGGAGGGGAAGGCCTATCTCCCTGTTGCTGACAGATGATAGAGTGGCCACCTTTGGAAAAGCTGTGCTTTTTATTAAGCAGTTTTAACAAATAAGTAACTTTAAGAACTGTGAAGCTCTTGGCTCTGGCTTTTCACTTACGTCTAAAAACCAAAGGTTTGTATTATATTTCTGTAATGATTGTCTGCCAAATACAGTAAATGTTTTACTCCCCATCCTACATCCTCAACACCATAACACAACACTTCTGTCAATTTGAACACAGCATGATGGTAACTTGTCCATTTCCAACTGAACCCTTCCTGAGAGCTTTAAAATAGCCATCGTAATGAGGGGATTCTGGAAGCTATAATCCAAAAATGTTTCCAACTTCTGATTTTGGGTCATGGTTCTATCACCTCTGGCTATTTCACGTCCTGATTGATAGTGATGGACATTGTAGTCAACCCAAGTAAGGCAAATTGGCTGAGGGACAATTTATATGTGTGTGTTTGTTGTAGCTCAGCAGCCAGGGGCTGATGAGTTCACCGATGAGTCAGAAGGGATTGTGGGATTTCCTGGGGTTCATTGTGATTAAGATTCAGGCCAGGTTCAAAGTATTGAAGATTCGGAACAAGGAAATGAAACTGGCTCAGACAGTGCAGAGCTCCAAGGTCAGTCACAGGAGCCAGAATAACATCATTAGTTAAGGGGCCAAGGAAAGAGCTAAGTGAAATGGAAATCTCCCAAGGGAAAGCACCTGTCCTTATGGAGAAATCAGATCAGAGCTGAGAACCTGCTCCGTAGTGATAGAGAAAATTTATGGGAAATGACACGATTTCATGGGTGCTTATTAACAGTCAGTTGTTTACCTTAAAGTTAGTTCAGGCAACGTTGGCTTTCGAGTGAGAAGCTAGGCTTGAGTTCCCTGGGCATTGTGTCAAGTCAAGTCCTGGTTTTGGATTCAAGTATCCTGGAAGTTTTCTATATTCTTGTGTTATGATTTCTGCTCAAGTTTTTCTAAGTATACCTTTTGCCTATAGATTTAAGCTGTACTTGTGATTTTTGGCTATTTGTGGACTGTGTTACCTTTGGACTTTTATGAGACATTTGGATTCCTGTGTGGTTCTCATCAACTGCTAAACCTTTTTTGGGTTATACATCTTCTTTCTTTATTCATGCCTTTTTCATATATTTTATGTGTTTTTACAATAAACTGTTTGCTTATACTCTAGACTCTTGTGTGGTGCTGTGGTCATAGGTGGCTCCAGGCCTGTGATGCAACAGTGTTCTGCTATATGGACATTGAACTGTGTAAGAGCAGCTCTGCATGGAAATCTAGGCAGGGTGCTAGAAATGCTCACCAGGCATATACAACCATGGAGAAGAACTTTGCCCTTGTCAAGTGGGCTGCCTGCAATCCATTTGGAAAGAAGAATACAATAAAGCATCATTCATTCCCACAGAGGAAAAGTAGAGGAAAATATGACCTTGTCAGATATGTAGAATTTCAACTCCCATCAGTCTTAGGGCCCTATATTCCAGAATATCAAGGCAGAAAATCCCACAATATCTGCTTTGAACTAGGTTATCTGAGTCCACACTCAGATGAAGTGGGATTTTCTGCCTTGATATTCTGGGATATAAGGCTGTGTGGAAGAGCCCCTAGAGCAGGGGTAGGGAACCTATGGCTCAGGAGCCAGATGTGGCTCTTTTCATGATTGTATCTGGCTCTCCAGAGCAGTCCGGGCCTCAGTTTGCCAGCATGCAGCGGGGAGGAATAATGCAAATGCGCCGCAACTGCCGCTCTGCGCCCTCTTTGCCGGGCATGGCAGAGCCCGGCAGCAGTGGCAGCAGTGCTTCCTCCTCGTCTTCCTTTTCGTCCTCCACCACAGGCGTCGGAGGAGGCACCAGAGTCGGGCCTGGCCCTGGCACCGTGGACCTGGCCTCACTGCCCCTGGAGATCTGAAGTGTCCCATCATTCTGCCAGGGGGATCCTTTTCTCATAGTATGTACGTATATACTCACATTTAGTTGAATTCAATCTTAAAATATATATATATTATATGGCTCTCACTTAAATACATTTCCAAATATTTTGCTTTTATGGCTCTCTGAGTCAAAAAAAGTTCCCGACCCCTGCCCTAGGAAGTATGGCCAGCAACATCTTGAAGTCCACGTTTCTTAGCCCTCCCTTAGAAGAAAGCATGGCATTATTATATTGCTTGCCATTGATGCAACTTCTCCGACATGCAACTTCTACCAGCCAGAGATTAGGCAAGCTTTACCATGATGTCAGTTATGTAAAATCTGCTCTGAACACAGCTGTATCAAGTGCAGATCCTTCTCTAAACCAGTGCTGAAGTTGGTTCACCTTCATCACTCTTGGCAGCTGCCTTAATAGTAGAAATATTTCTACTAGGAAAGCCGAGTGTGACTTTCTGTTCTTCAGGATGGGGGAGAAATGGGGTTTCATGGTTCATTTCTATAAAGCTCGATGCATAATGCATTATCTCATTCAAAGGTAAATAGAGGATATACACATTTTGAAAGATTAAATCCTGGAAATTCTAAACAATTGATGGGAAGCATAACCATAGCAAATTGATTTTGCTAGCCGTCTGCAGGAAGAAATGGGAGGAGGGAGAATATTTGTGTATTATTTAATCACATGTAAGATTTAAAGAAATCCTTTAGAAAATAGGCTTCAGTAGCATAGCTCGAGAACTAAAAAGTTCTGTAGGTTAAGAAGATTTTATATACATATACAGAGAGAAAGAGAGGACCTCTTTTTTGGTCTGCATTATGATGATGGCAGTAGGGGTGATAGCAATGGGGAACATAAGTGCCATAACAATACCATTCTCAATAGCACTGCTGTAAGGGAAAAGGAAACAGCTCTGTTCAAGGGGAAAGAAATCCTTGAAGAAAATTGTATTCCTCCTGTACTTCACAGGGGGAAGAAAGATTAATTTAAATACCTAGGTGGTCTTGGTTGATTGGTTGGTTTTATGTCAGTGTTGACCCTACAATAACCTCAGCCTTACTGATCAAAGGGATTATGCTACCGACTCCTGGGCTGGGTTTGTTGTCTTGGAGGCTCCGCCAGCCTCTTAGTAAAGCGGCTCCCAGAGAGCCACCGCTCTCTTCCCTTGCCAGGGTATCAGCCCTCATTACCTGCTGGCTTTGACTGACCTTCGTTTAGAGTCAAAGAAAAGGTCTGAGCTGTTGATTTACAGACAGGGATCGTCAGCAGCAAACGAAGAAGAACGGGATATGGCTGAGAACAATAACCATAACACTGTTGAATACATACACACAGCGTAATGGAGAGAGAGGAAACAAAGGGCTGTGGGAAGTGGAGGGGGCATTATTCTTGGCATCTGCACAAATTTGATGTCAGGTTGATCAAGCAGACAGTTTCTGGAAATCTTTTTTCCCTTGCCTGCTTGAACCGCACATGAATCTGCCGTTGCTCATCAAAGAGCAGGAAATCTAGCTGCAGGATGGTGCGGTCTGATGACAAAGCGCTGGACAGTGACCTTATACAGGCCTGGATTCAAATGTTCATGTTGGCTATGGAATCAGCATGGGATGGCCTTTTGACTTAAGTCAGTACATCTGCAAAAGTGAAATAAGTCTGCTTCATTCAGTTTGGGGCCGGATGCATTTGCTCAAAGTTGTCCTTCCAGGGGGGAAGTAAGGCTCTGACCTTTCAAATAAGAATGCTACCTCCCGCAATGAAAATTTCCTTCAGCCCCCTAATTTCTAGCATTGCAGTAATATCAAACTTCAATTTAGTATTTAGAAATGCAGTAGACATCCAAAGACAATGTTGCTAGAGAAATGTGCACACAGTAAATGTGATTCTAGCTGTGAATGATTCTGTGTCTCGCTTTCTCCCATGCGAGAAATTTTGAGACTGGAGGGATTTTTCATTCTCCTTTGGGGAGGCAAAGTCTTCCTTTTGCCTTCCCATCCCCCCAATCTGCATTTCCTGTTGATTGCAACGTATTAAAGGCAACAAAATTGACACTTGTGATTATTGCTACATAAAGAGACCACAGCCAAATGTTGCAATGTGCCTCTCCACAGCCCAGCCTTCATAGCAGTGTACTTTGCAAGGGGACCACCAGACTGGGACAAGAACTGGGGATGGCTGATTGGGAATGACAAAGGAGAAGGGAAAGGTTTCAGCAAGGAAGGCAAAACATGGCTCCCATATACATAACTTCCATCCTCCCCCTGTTTTATATTGATATAAAGACATAATGCTATATAGTGGAGCCCCTGGTGGTGCAGTGGGTTAAAACGCTGAGCTGCTGAACTTGCTGATCGAAAGGTTGCAGGTTCGAATCTGGGGAGCAGCGTGAGCTCCCACTATTAGCCTCAGCTTCTGCCAACCTAGCAGTTCGACAACATGCAAATATGAGTAGATCAATAGGTACCGCTCCGGTGAGAAGGTAACAGTGCTCCATGCAGTCATGCCGGCCACATGACCTTGGAGGTGTCTACGGACAATGCCGGCTCTTCGGCTCAGAAATGGAGATGAACACCAACCCCCAGAGTCAAACACAACTGGACTTAATGTCAGGGGAAAACCTTTACCCTTTACTATGCTATACAGCAGGCATAGGGAGGCTTCCTTGACATGGAATAGCAAAGAAGTGTCCTACTCATACCTCCTTTCCAAACAACATGGAAAGATATCTTAGAATTAGGAGGCAGAGTTTTATGTTTTTCCCACATTATCCAATTCTTTCTTCTGCTTAGACTATTGTCAAGTCCTGCTTCTTAAAAGTGAAGGGTGGGGTGGGGGAGACAATAAAATAGTTGTTGTCAGTTCAGAGTAGGGAAGAAATGGGGCTTTGCCCACAGATGCAAAAGGAGGGCAGAGGACCATATGGATCCTAGAAACCCATTTTTCCTTCACCTGGGAGACTGGAAGAGGTGCATCATCTACATCTGAATTGCCTCCACACTTCCTCCCTTCTCCATCAGTAAGCACCTCTTTGAGTTTGATAGCTACAGGAGCAGTGTGGGGAAAGATTTGATGGGATGTCAAGGGATAAAGCCCTGTACAAAAAGAGATATACCACATAACTCACTAAGAGGATAAATCCACACTCAGGATGCCACCAGTTAACAGGGGGGAAAACAATTCCCTATCCTAGCCTCTCCTCCCCTCAATTTTTTTCCCTTCTCAGTTCACATTTTCAACCTTCTGTGACTTAGCAGCCCTCAACTTCCCAAGATGATGAATGACTGCAGAGGCTCCATATGAAGGACTCTGCAAAAGAACACTTGTGGGAAGGAAACAAGAGGAGAAATTACAATTGTGGAAGTGTGGTTCCAATGGTGGCAGCACTACCACTTAATTGCCAGCTATCAAACTTTTAACAACCTTGTCACGATTGACAAGACAGAAAAATCTATGTGTTTACCCACACCTACCTTGTGTTTTGAAAATCACCAAAATACATCCTTGCCAGGCAATTATCTTTGGGGGGGGGGTGCTACTCTGTCATATTTTATTTTTTTTAAAAAATTATTTGAAGTTTTATAAAAGAGTTCTCCATAATAAAATGTATATCTTATGACAGTATTAAGAATAGATATTGAATATGTCTAAGGCAGGGTTTAGAAAAGAGGAAAATAAAGAGAAAAAACAAGCCAATAAAGAGAATGATGTACATATACAGTATATGAATTGAAATATATAACTGTCCATTATTATTTAATAAAAATAAAGAAGAAAAGAAAAAAATAGTAGAGTGGTATATTGATGGACTTCCTGGTATAGTCTAGAGATCTCCTTCTCCTTTCTTTCTTCTTTATTTGTCTTTCCCTTCTTCTTGTATTTCTTCTTTAAATGTCATCAAGATTTTTATTTGTTGTCTCCAAATCTTATTTATTTATTTGTTTATTTGTTTATATGTTCATTTTTTTCTTTCCTAAGTACTCAGTTACCTTCTTCCAATCTGTTTCTGTCCTTTTTGTTCCATTATTTTTTGACAAAAGGAAACTGAGCCTCTCCATATTCTTGATTTCTAGAAGTTTCAGCCTCCAATCATCTATATCTCTTCCTGCTTCCATTTCTTCGCATAGCAGGTTCTTGCCACTGTGGTCATCAGGAATAATAATTTATCTGTGTTCCTTTTGAAGTCCTTATCATGCATGCCTAGAAGTAATAATTCTGGTTTCCAGGGGATTTGTGTTTCCAATATATTTTGAATCTCCTTCTTCTGTCCCCAGGGGCCTAAAAAGGCTTTAAAGGTTGGACAATGCAAGCTTTGGCCCTTGGGAATAGAGGTGAGGCCTTCCCACATGCAGAATGCCCTGGAATAGCTTTAGGAATGAGTTCAGGACTCAGAAGAGGGTGAACTCAAACAGATTTATTGGCTTACAATCAGTAAAACTGATGGTCCAAAAGCTTAGTTGGTTGCAAAAAAAGGTTCCTTAAACAAGGTATAATAATCACTTGCCTATGTTTGCAAAGCGATGGTACCTCTCTTGATCCCAGGTTCTTCTGTTGCTCTCTGACCTTTGTAGACGCACTAAGTTCTGTAAAAGTCCCAAATCCACAGCCTCTGGTGAGGAAGGATCCTCCTATGCACTGCAGTTTGTTTGAAAGCGAAGGAAGACTTTGTAGGTGAAATAATAATGCTTGTCCCAGCTAGCTGAAATTCAGCCTTGCTTTGTCCTTGTGTCCTTTGGAATGAGGCCAGAGTGGGCGTCCAGCCCCTAGGTAAACTCTGGCAAAGGGAGGAGTTGAGGGTGGAGACACCAGGTTTGGAGCCAGGAAGCAGCCCCTTCAGTGGTCACATGGCAGACAAAGAAGCACATGGCCAAACAAAGAAACAAAGACCTTTGCAGGTAAGGGCAGCAAAATACAAACTGCAGATGTAATTTCAGCCCCATGGGGGCATCACACTTCCCGATTCCCAACTCCTTTTGTATTAATTTCCAATAATTTTGCCTTGTCACATGTCCACCATGAGTGGTAGTATGAGCCTTTTTTCTTCTTACACTTCCAACAATTACTGCTCGTGTTGTCATATATTTTCCCAATTTCTTTGGGGTCTTGTACCACCTATATGAAATCTTTATCCAGCTCTCTTTCAGATCTGTCACGTACGTACATTTTATCTTTTACTTCCAGATTGCCTCCCATTCTGATGTTTCTTCCTATGTTTTCATTCCATCTTTTCCTTTTAACTAACAAACATATTTCTGATCATCTTAGAAGTTTCCTAAATATTTAGCCATGGCTTTATTTCTGGATAATTGTATTACCCTTCCAACGTGGTTGGAAGAGGACCATCAAAGTGGTGTCAGAGGGAGGGATGGTAGTGATTATTAATGCAACTGTTGGCAAATGTTTCTTCTAGGTGGCTTTAATTTCTTTCATTTCCCAATATATTCTTATGCAAATACCATCTTGCATTAATGCAAGTAGGTAGCCTGAGTGTTTGACATGAGTTTTCAAAGCTTCAAGGAGCATGGAGCTTCCAGGAATACAGAAAATGTTTAGCTTTTCACACTCCCCCTCATGTCAGCAAGGTCAGATGAGATAAGAATTATAAAATTTTAATAATCCACAAAAATATTTCCCCACAAAGCATAAACATGACCAACCCAAGAAGCAGAGCAGGAAAAAAAGCAGCTCATCTATCCAAGTGAAAGCACATAGTACCCAAAGCCTGGCATATAACATAGGTAAAATTCAGTAACCACAAATTAAGTGACTAGCCATTTGCTGCCTGAGGCAGCTGCCTCACTATTTCTTAATGGAAGAGCCAGCCTTGAGCATAAACCGTCAGACAGAGTAATGGTTTGAAAAGAGAGGTTCAATGCCTATAAACATCACTAGGAGTGAGGGGGGGGTGGGTTGCTATGTGTTACTCTGTGCTTGTCATCATTTGGAAAAGCCTTCTATTGTTTCCATATGCATATGATACCAGTGCCTCCCCTTTTTTTCAATCTAGAAGTGTGACTACTATCAGAAGACCCCCCCCAAATGGACGTTCACTTCCTGATGGTCCAATCTGGATTTTTACCTAAACTAGGAATAAAAATTCCCCCCGTTTATATCTGGCCCTGGAATCAAGAGCTTGCCATTCGGATTTGTACTCTGGGTACCAAATCCTATCAGAATATAAAGTGTAAACGGAATATAAATAAAGTAAATAAAGTATCATTATTATTAACGGCGCTCCATGCAGCCATGCCAGCCACATGACCTTGGAGGTGTCTATGGACAACGCCAGTTCTTCAGCTTAGAAATGGAGATGAGCACACACCCCGGAGTCACCACAGCATTTCCAGCAGTTTGAAAACATGCAAATATACCTTATGCGGGAAGGTACTGGCACTCCTTGCAGTCATGCTGGCCACATGGCCTTGGAGGTGTCTATGGACAACACCAGCTCTTCGGCTTAGAAATAGAGTTGAGCACCACTCCCCAGAGTCAGACACAACTAGACTTACTGTCAAGGGAAACCTTAACTTTTACCTTTACATTCACTTTAGGGTATCCATAAAGGACTTGAAGGCACACAACAATCAACCAACTACTAGTCATTTGTTGTATGCCAACTTTTGATTAAAAGGAGGCAACAAATAAAGATTAATAATATGTTAAGAATACAATGTCTGAGCATGGATATTTATACTGTAGTTATATTGTGCTGAACCTTTAAAACTCTGGATCTTGAATATAGCATTGCTTTTTTATTATAACTAATTGCTCCAGCTTTGACATTGTATTGATTGTTATGGATTTTATTCTTTTTACCTCCAAAGGTTGATTGGTTATGGCTAAAGACGGCAGCAAAAATGCCATGACTTACTTACTTTTTGCCTTTTACATTTGCTTCTTAGTGATAATAAAAATGTGGGGAATCCCAATCTCCCTAATAGATATCTATGGAAAACGCAGTCCTTTTTAATGAAGCAAAAGAACTAAAGTTGAAATACAGAAATTATTTACTAAAAATTAAAAGCTTGGAAAAAGGAGGGTTTAAAAAGAAAGCAACATTTTTGGAAGGGCCAGTTTTAGACAATACCTCCCAGAATCCATCCACCAGCAAGGTCTAAACTGGCACAGGGTCTGGTAGTACTAGTTCAAAAATAGTATTTTTAAGTTCAAATAAATCTCACCTTTGTGAAAAAGCTGCATAACTCTTTTTAGGTCTTGCGAAAATCCTCAGATGTCCTGGTGGACAGCTCAATGAAGATGTCAACCCAGTGCGCTGCAGCAGTGAAAAAAGCAAATTCTATGCTTGGCATGATCAGGAAGGGAATCAAAAATAGGTCGGAAAATGTTGTATTGCCTCTCTACAAATCTATGGTGAGGCCACATCTGGAGTACTGTGTACAATTCTGGTCACCGCACCTCAAGAAGGATATAACGGAACTGGAAAAGGTACAAAGAAGGGTAACAAAAATGATCCAAGGGATGGAGCAGCTCCTTTATGAAATCAGGTTACAACGCCTTGGTCTTTTCAGCCTTGAAAGACGGCGTTTAAGAGGTGACTTGATCGAAGTGTATAAAATCATGCATGGGATAGAAAAGGTGAATAAAGAAAAAATATTTTCTCTGTCACACAACACTAGGACTAGGGGGCACTCCTGAAGCTCCAAGGTAGGAAAGTTAGGACTAATAAAGGGAAATATTTCTTCACCCAGAGGGTCATTGGGTTATGGAACTCACTTCCAGAGGAGGTTGTGACAGCTGTCAGCCTGGACAGCTTCAAGGCAGGATTAGACAGATTCATGGATACCAAGGGAATCAGTAGCTACTGAAATGGACATCCAAGTGCCACCTCTGTGTTGATGGAGGCAGGCAGGATTTCCCAGTACTGGTTGTGGGGGTCGGGAGCAGGTGAGGGTTTTGCCCTCCTTTCTGCTAGACATCCCTGTGTACAACTAGTGGGCCACTGTGTGACACAGAATGCTGGACTAGATGGGCTGAGGCCCGATTCCGCATGGCTCTTCTTATGTTCTTATGTTCTTATCCATGAGATTTTCTAAAAAGATAGGGAAGACATTGGGAATTAAAAGAAGCTGGACAGAAACCATGATGGTTCGTTATCATTCCAGAAAAAAAGGCACATGAGTGTCAATCAAGCACACTGGCGTATCTGTTTCAAAGAATTGGCAGAAAATTCCAAATTCACACCTGCTGTCTTTTTAAAAATTAGCCTATACGGTGGTTATGTTATCCAATACTGATGGATCCTACCACACAAAAGCAGACTATGGCCAATGCAAGGGGATGTCTGCTGGGAGGAAAATATTTCTTTTTGTGTGTGTAGAGCAAATAAATGTTATAGTGCTGGATTCAATGTAGATTCCCAGCGAGTTAGTCCCTTTCCTGGGAAAGATGAAGATTGGTTCAACAAAAGCACAACCTACTTTAGCAAAGTAGACAAGAGCACGAAGCACGAGGTATGAGGCACAGAGACTGCTCCCTTGGAGCCCTAACACTGTGCTAGCACTCCCTTTGGTGCTAGCTCTTAACTCAAAATGCTGCTTGTATGTCAAAGTGAAACCTTGGGCTGAGCAACGGCTCTAAACTCAAAATGCTCTTAAGTTGGAATGCTCTTAAGTTCCACTGTATTGTGTTGTTCTTTCATATGTGCATGGTGCATAGGAATTCATTCATGTTTTTTGCAAACTATAGTCTGTTTCCGCCCTGACAATCTGGGGGACCATGAATGGGACCTTTGCTTAAAAAGTTCAAGGACCCTTGGTGTAGATGCACCTCTAGAGACAGCATGTGTAGGATAAAGGCAAGCAATAATCCCTTACTGTCTAAAGCGCTATTGCTTTAACAGCAAAATGTGTGAATGGTGTTAAAAAGAACACTTGGTTGGGAAGCATTTTCCAACAGATAATGTCAAGATGCTGCTGGAAGCTTCACATCTCTTCCTGGTAACTTGATGTGAATGTTGTCAGCGTGTGGCATGTCCTTCGGGTCTCACTTGTCTTTCCAGATCGTTAAACAGCTGAGGGGGAAATGGAGAACATACGGCCATCCAACTGCCTTTGGACTGCAACTCTCATCAGCCCTGATGGTAGACCATAATGATTTAGACCAGTGTTTTTCAACCTTTTTTGAGCCGCGGCACATTTTTTACATTTACAAAATCCTGGGGCACACCACCAACCAAAATGACACAAAATGACACTCTAACACAGTAATACATATAGTGAATATGTTTTTAAATGTATTTATACACTCAGTGTGAAACCTGGACCTGTTTTGATGAACACAACATAGATATCCTGGCAGGAATGGCAGAAAGACACAAACTTCTCACACAGAACTCCCATAACCAAGAGAAAATACTATAAGAGTTTGGTGGGCATTGACATTGGGTTTTGGAGTTGTAGTTCACCTATATCCAGAGAGCACTGTGGACTGAAACAATGTTGGATCAGGACCAAACTTGGCATGAATACTCAATATGCCCGAATGTGAACACAGATGGAGTTCGGGAGAAATAGACCTTGACATTTGGGAGTTAACAGTTTCTGGGATTTATAGTTAACACACAATCGAAGAGCATCCTCAAACTCTTGTAACAATGGAATTGAACCAAACTTGGCATATTGAACTCTCGTTACCAACAGAAAGTACTGAAAGGGTTTGCTTGGGAATTGACCTTGAGTTTGGAAGTTGTAGTTCACCTACACTCAGAGAGCACTGTGGACTGAACCAATGTTATGTTGTTTTTTGTTTTCTATCCAGAATCACAATGTTGGAAGGAAGCTCACCACTTTCAGAGCTATTCAAACTTTATTACGGTCACAGACCAGCACAAAGTGGGCACAAGCGCCCGAAGAGGAGAAGGACAACTCCCCAGTAAACAGTTATTTAAAATCAGACTAGAAATCAGTATAAAAATATATTTTAAAAGACAGGATATTGTTGCCTTACGATGTCAATCATCACCCGTCTGATATTAAGGGCAGCAGCACAGAACTTAGCAACACTGTAAGTCATTGCAGTGTTGGAGTCCGAAAGCAGCAGGGTGGAATAGCATCTTTCACTGCGCCCCGGGTACTTTAAAAGCCATGGACCAATGAGATTGGATCTAAGATCTCTGTAGAACATGCATTGAAGAAGCACGTGTTCAGTTGTTTCCACATCACCAGACCCACAGGGGCATAGTCTCTGCTTGAAGGGGGTCTTCTGATACCTCCCCTCCAATACAGCAGATGGGAGGAGCTCACCACTTTAAGGTCCCTAAAACAGGCATGGGAAAACTTCGGCCCTCTGGGTGCTTTGGACTTCAATTCCCACCATTCCTAACAGCCTGAGGCCCTTTCTTGCTTAAATGGCTGATGGGGGGGGGGGGAAGGAAAAGAGCCTGAGGCTGCTAGGAATGGTGGGAGTTGGAGTCCAAAACACCTAGAAGATCCAAGTTTGCCCATGCCAGCTTTCGACAGAGATCTCTTCCTCCCCCTTCCCCCTTTACGCAATTTCTTCCCCCTCCTGCCAAACACTTACTTTTTCTTCTACACTGCCGCTTCTGCCGCCATTTTGATCCGAGGGGGCAGTGTGAGCGTGTTCAGGGGGGAGGGAGGAGGGAGGAAGATGTGACCCGTGCGGGCGCTAATGCGCACTCTCGCCCCAGAGCAAAGCGAGCAGAGTGAGGCTGGGAAGAAGGGAGTCCAGAGTGGAGAAGAAAAAGTGTTCGGCAGGAGGGGGAAGAAAGGGTATTGGAGGTTCCAATTTCCCAAAGCACACCTGATGATCGCTCACGGTACACTAGTGTGCCACGGCACACTGGTTGGGAAACACTGATTTAGACTGATGGGATCTGCAATATAACAATATCTAAAAGGACACATGCTCCCTGCCCCCAAGGGCATCCTAGAATCATGCTTCTATTTGAAGATAATATTTCAAGCCCTACCAAAGCACAAATCTTCTGTATTTTCTCATTACCAGGAAGAAAGAATATAAAAACACAGAATATGTTTCTTTACAAGACAGAAGCGGTACCTCTGATTATTCCCATTCCCTTATATTTGCTTGCACTAGCAGTTTCTGCCCAGCCGCACTCTGGAAAGTGTCTGTTTCCATGGGCCCTGGCACACAATTTTGGCTCATAGACTTCATCCCAGCCTTAGGGTTCGCTTTAGTAAATCCTTTCCTTGAATTAAGAAGCTTCTCTCCCTGATTCACAAAGCTGAGTTAATAGCAGCATTTTCATGCAAGTGAAGCTTAAGGCCGATTAACAAGCAGCCAGGGACACATTTTGACAAATTCCTTTGCATGACTTCCAACATTTCACAGCTGAAAATGGGGAGTCTCTTTCACTGTGCAAAAGTGTGGGGGCCATAGTCTGGGTGCAAGAAGAACACAATTCATTGTGGATCCTGGGGTGAGTGGATTCATTTCCCCCACTTCTTGAATATGTGTTGTCGAAGGCTTTCATTGCAGGAATCACTGGGTTGTTGTGAATTTTCTGGGCTGTATGACCGTGTTCCAGAAGCATTCTCTCCTGATGTCTCACCCACATCCATGGCAGGAATCCTGAAAGGTTGCGAATACTTAGTTCCAGAGAGCGATCACCTCTGACTGCTCAGTATCTAATTGACTCCTCAGTATCATTAAATCTTTAGCTGGGTAAGAAAGGAGGAGGAGGAGAACAAATGGAACTATGAAACAGGAGACGGAGGGCCTGATTCTGGCAGTCCAAGAACAAGCAATTAGAACAAATGCCATCAAAGTCATAATTGAAAAGTCGACTACAGATTCCAAATGTAGATTCTGCAAGGAAGCAGATGAAATGATGGATCACATGCAGATGGACTACAAGCAGAGGCATAATACTGTTGCTCAGATGCTCCATTGGAACTTGTGCCACAAATACCATTTGCCTGTGACAAAGAACTGGTGGGATCTCAAGTCTGAAAAAGTTACAGAAAATGAACACGTATTCACTACTTCAAGCATTCATGTCTTGAAACGCTTTTTTTAAAATCAAAAAAGGAAACTGAGTGTGCAATTTTATATGGAGGAGGAATACCACTTACTAAGGCATTGTATATAATGAGACTTGAGCATCCATGTATTTTGATATCCATGGGGTCCCAGAATTCAAAGATCTCACATACACACTAAAGTAATTTGTGACCCTTGTAGATTAAACTCTTTCCTTCCATGCTTCTCTACAATTCCTTTTAAAAATCAATTTTAGTTGTTGTTTTTTAAAGAAGCATCTGAATGTTACAAACCACTGCCTTAGTAAAAATTATATCCTGTTCTTCTGTCCACCTCAATATTACCTCCATGCAGCACAGCACTTGAACCATGTGCTATTCCTTCTCCATTAATTACTGAGGCCCTACCCCTGGAATTATGGAAGTTGCAAATTAAGTTACACTACAGAGTGATTTCATTCCATATTACCTGTATATACTCGAGTATAAGCTGATCCGAATATAAGCCGAGGCACCTAATTTCACCACAAATAACTGGGAAAACGTATTGACTTGAGTATAAGCCCAGGGTGGGAAATGCAGCAGCTACTGGTAAATTAAAAACATAAAAATAAAAATAGATACCAATAAAATTACATTAATTGAGGCATCAGTAGATTAGATGTTTTTGAATGTTTATTAAAAAAACCTGTAATTTAAGATAAGACTGTCCGACACTGATTAAACCATTATTCTAACCTTCTTCAGTGTTAATGTGCTTACTTATCCGTTTATTAATAATAAATGGAGTAAAATAATAAATGTAATAAAATAATAATAGAGTAAAATAATGGAAATGTAACAATAACACTAATAATAGAGTAAAATAATAAATATAATAATAACAATAATAAATATAGTAAAATAATAACAATGTAACAATAATTTTTTAATTGTTATTGTAAAGTTTCCTGGATTCTTTCCTTCCTGCTCTGTAACAAGCACTTCTCACATATAATAATAATAATCCAATACAACAGCCAGCAGAGTGTCTGCTGTGGACACATCGTGTTGTGTTTCTAATACTACTACTAATAATAATAATAATAATAATAATTCTCTCATCCTCAGCTGCTGCAAGAAGATCACACAGACAGACTACAAGCAGAGGCATAATTCCGTTGCTCAGATGCTCCATTGAAACTTGTGCCACAAATACCATTTGCCTGTGACAAAGAACTGGTGGGATCACAAGCCTGAAAAAGTTACAGAAAATGAACACATCAAACTCCTCTGGGACTTCCAAATTCAAACAGACATGGTTTTGGAGCATAATACTCCTGACCTCACGATCATGGAAAAAAACAAAGTATGGATTGTCAATGTTGCAATCCAAATGACAGCAGGATTGAAGAGAAACAACTGGAAAATCTGACATGATATGAGGATTTAAAGATCGAATTGCAAAGACTCTGGCACAAGCCAGTAAAGATGGTCCCAATGGTGACTGGCACACTGGGGGCAGTGCCTAAAGACTTTGGCCTGCACTTTCAAACAATCGGTGCTGATAATATTACCATCTGTCAGCTGCAAAAGGCCACCCTACTCAGATCTGAATGCATTATTCGCCAATACATCACACAGTCCTAGACACTTGGGAAGAGTCAGACATGTGATCAAATATAAAAGCCAGCATAGTGATCTTGTTTGCTGCGTACTGTGGGCCGGGGAGATAGCACAGTGGTAAAACAAACTGTGCTGCAATCGGAAGGTTGCTGGTTCAATCCCCGAGCTGGCCTGGATGACCAGCTATTAACAATATATGAGCCTAGTCCACTGCCCACCCAAGCAGTTCAAACACCAATGGGGACCATTATATAAATAATGGGGAAGGGCTTTTTACAGACCTACAATGTCTGAAAGTTTCAGCTGGCCGGCGAGGTGAATTGCGGAAGAGGGAAAAAACCAGAAGGCTCCCGTCATGAGGATGGAACAACAGCACCCCCCTTGTGATGCAAAGATGCATAACAACAACAATGACGTAATTGGAGCAGTGACATCCTGGATGACCCTGTATGACGCACACCTGCATGTCCCGTTACCCTGTGACGCAGCCAAGAAAGAACCCTTCTATAAACTGCAGTGTACTGTCTATGTGTAACCTGTACTGTCTATGTGTAAAACTGTACGTCTCCGACAGGGATTGTCTGTCGTATATGTATTGTAATCCGCACTGAGTCCCCTTCGGGGTGAGAAGAGCGGAATAGAAATAAACAGTATTATTATTATTACTAATCTTTGTTGCGTATCGAAGAAAAAGAAGAAGTTGATGATGATCAAACTTTTAGGAAAATAATAAGCAGAATTAAATTCTCAGTGAGGGAGTCATGTTAATCCGTTGTAACCAATAATAACCACCAAGAGTTCTATGGTATCTTAAAGTCCAACACATTTATTGTGGCATAAGCCTCTGGAATAAAATTTAAGTTTAATTTTTGAATAATTGTCAATGCAGTGTTTATATCATCAGTGTTCTAAACTAGTACACTGTGTAGCAACCAGCAAGTATGAGACATTAAAATACGCTAATCTAAGCAAACCAAGGCAAATATTACATGTTTTCAAAGCATACCCCAGTTTCATGCTGAAGCTGCTACAAAAAACCTAAATGTCCCAAGTTGGGGTAGATTGCTTTAGCATACCTATTTAGTTGTACTTTTGTTGTGATGGCCAATTTTTTAAAAGCCTAATAAAAGCAGCCTAGAGTCCAGCAATAAAGCAACAACAAAGATCACTGATAAATGTTTACCCAATTTCAGATAACATTCTATCATAAATTCCAACCTGTACAACACTGTGGGCATTTCAATTGTTTCACCTCTTATCAACAATATCTCCTTTTGCACCTGGTTGCCAAGGGCTGTGACAATTCTACTGTTGACCCCTCTTAGACCAAATGGTAGATCTTCTACTGCAAGATCAGCAATGAGGCTACTTCAAAACAACAAATGAAATGTTATGATAGAGCTATATATGTTTGTGTGATAATTTCTTTCATATTGCATTGTTAGGACATTCTGTTTATGTATGTATATGATTGTGCATGATTTTCTTTCTGCTAAATATTCAAATAAGTGGGTTATCCGGAAAGTAAGATTCTCTCTCTGGCATTACTTCGCGAACAAAGATTCTTAGGAAGGACTCATCCCACGTTTTTACAAGCGTGTTGTTGACTAAAAAGGCCAATCCGAGATAGGCAAGTCCGGTTGCAGAAAGCACAGCAGAAAGTCTCCTTGGGTGATGTTGTTTCCAAGTTGCAGTTCTTTCTGTGTTGTCGTTTCTCTTCGAGACGTGTTTGGTGTGTCTTCTCAAAAGAGGCCGCAGCATTATTGATAGTGTGTCTCTATGCCTCCTGATGTGAGGCCATGGTGGACCATTGTTGGTGATCAATATGACTGGGCCTGAGATGTTGTTTCAGGGAGTCCTTACATCTCTTTTTGGAGGCGCCTCTCTTGCGCTGACCCGTGGCAAGAGACGTGCCTGCCCAGTGCAGCTGTGTTCTCAATAGCATGGCCTCAATGCTGGTGATCCCTGCTTGCTCAAGGACAGCAACATTTGTCACATAGTCAGTCCAGTGTATATTTAGGATTGTGCAAAGACAGCGCTGATGAAAGCGTTCGAGGAGTCGTAGGTGTTGGCGATAGGTGACCCATGTTTCAGACCCATAGAGGAGAATAGACAGTACGATAGCTCTGTACACACTGCTTTTGGTGCTTTGCCTCATGTGTTTGTTACTCCAGACTCTTTTGTGAAGCCTTCCGAATGCAATATATGCCTTTGCTAATCTGTGATCTATCTCTTTATCAATCTTGGCATCTGAAGAGATGATGCTTCCCAGGTAGGTGAACTGCTGAACAGACTTAAGCACAGATATGCCTATGCTGACGTGGAGGTGATGGTGTTCTTCCTATGGTGCGGGCTGGTAGAGAACTTCCATTTTGTTCAGGCTGACTTCCAGCCCAAACAGCTCTGCAGCTGTTGCAAAGCAGGATGTTAGGCCCTGCAGAGCTGCTTCTGAATGGGCAACAAGGACAGCAGCATCTGCAAAAAGCAGCTCACGGACTAGATACTTTAGAGTCTTAGTGCGAGCCCTCAGACGGCTTAAGTTGAACAAGCTGTCATCAGTACGATAGCGTATATATATGCCGTCTTCTTCTTCTTCGAGGTCTGCCGTAGCCCCTTGGAGCATCATGCTGAAGAAGATTGTAATAGGGTTGGTGCAAGAACAGAACCTTGCTTCACTCCATTAGTTATTAGAAAGGGCTCTGAGAGAGCATAGCCATATCTGACTTGACCGTGCATCCCCCAATGTTTGGTTTGGATGGCTCTGCAAAGTTTCTTCATGGTCTCACAATATATTCCGTACCCATTTTGTCAGATGCTGGCTTGACATTACATTATCTCCATAAACTGAAAAAAATTCGCAATGAATTGCAATGGTGTTAATGCCCTGAGCGTTTAGGTAGCATATTACAGCATGAACTTCGCACTTGGAGGGAAATGGAATGAGGATGCTCATCTCTAACCTTCACCACAACATCAGTTAATGAGCTACTGACAACTGACACAGATCGTTCACTTCTGCCGGCTTCCCGCTACATAGTAGTGATACCAACTTCCCCCATGAAAATTCCCCACGAGAGCTATGTGCCTTGTAACCTTACTTTCCAGATAACCCTCAAAAAAGTATATATCAAACAATCATACAAAACAATAACAAATGAAATATAATAACCCTCCAACATTCGGTACTAACAAATGAATCAACTACTGTCAGTATTTCACATTTGCAGGTTAAATTTTTGTGGACTTGATTGTTCCCAGATATAATATGTTATATTAATCATAGATATGCTGGAGGACCAAGAGATTCCTAGAGAGAGCACTTAACTAGGAATATATAGGTCCTCCAGTGCACTTCTATGGGCACCGTCTGTCATGTTGGAAAACCTAGAAACTACTAGCAGGGGTGCTCACACTTTTTCAGCATGAGAGCTACTGATTAAAAAACCAAGTCCCAAAGATCACCTACCCAGAAATGTAAAACGTATAACTATTTTCTTATTTATTTATTTATATTTATTATTCATTTATATGTACCGCTCCTTCCAGCAGGCTCGGAGCAGTTTACATAAAATGAAGTTAAAAACATCAACATTTCAATTTAATAACAATATAAAACAGAGCATAAAAATACATCCAACTACCCCATTTCTCCCACACTGCCATATTACCACACACATTATCAGCCAGAAAGTAAGAAAAGAGGCTTTTGAACTGCAAGGCCATTTAATACTCAGCAAGGTAAACAAAGGGACATGCAAAAATACATCCAACCACCCCATTTCTCCCACATTTCCATATTCCCCAACATATATTTCTCAAGGAACAAAGCAAGCAGAGAGGCTTTGGAGCTAAAAGGCAATTTTTAAACATTAAAAATAAACAAAGAGACATGCCACAGAACAATCAAGCACCCACCCCAAAGTAAAAAGACCGACCTTTGAGATGCGGTAAGGAAATGACCCCAAAGCGTCCTTCTTCTCCTCCGTCATTGCTCCTATTTCCACGCCGCCAGGATGCGTGCCGCCTCCAAGAGCTCACAAGAAGTCCGAGAGGCAGAATGGGCGCTTCTGCGCATGCGCGGGAGGGCAGCCATGGCCCGCCCCCTTTGATCTCCTACGACTCTGAGGACGGAGGGAGGAGGAGGAATCCAAAAGAGGGGGCCCATTCTGCCTCTTTTTACTTTGGGGTGGGTGCTTGATTGAGCTTTTGGAGGCGGCGCGCGAGCAGGGAGCGGGGAGGAGCAACGACGGACTTCTTTGCAGCGTGCAGGGGCGCGTGAAGAGGACCAACTGCAAAAAACCTGGTCAGGGGCCTCAAGATCACCAGGATGAGGCCCAAAGATCACCCTGGTGACCCCAATCACCATTCTGAGCACTCCTGTACTAGAGAGTTATAACTTTTTCCACTTTTATGTAGATCTTTACCCCAACCCCTGTGAATGTGGAGGGCCTCCTGGACACCTATTTTGTATCAATGCTGAATGATAAAATGTGCCCTTTAACCTGCTTACAGCTTTGTTGATATGACTTTTCCCAAATGGACAACTATCATAATGCAAGTCAGGACTGTGAAACAGGCAGTGGTCCTCATCCTGTAACATTGGCTATCCTGCCTGAGGCTTGCAGTCCGACAACAGACTCTAAAGGGCCACATGTCCTCTAGCTCTGATGTAAATCGCCCTAGCCGACAAGCTTCCTTGCCACAATAAAAAAAAACAATTTTCCGTGGTTCTAAATCACATCTATCAGTGTTGGTAGCACCCCTGTGGCAAACATAAAACATACATACATCCATAATTATGGGCCCCGATTCTAACATACATTTTCATCAAGTATTTTCATGCATAGTGGGCATCTTACATGAAGTAAAAATTGCTTATTCTTATAGAATGAAAATGGTTTTTGGAATGCCATATTATGATATAGAAAACCTACCATTCCAGCACCATGTGTATCTTTTCCATGCATTAAATCAAGTAGAGATCCGGGGGAGGACACGACATGATGGCAAGTGGTTTGTAATTAAAGATGGTATCATAAAGTATATGCATTAAAATGGCACAACTAAGGTTGCAGGCAATTTTAATTCTAGCATTTATTAATTTTCTCAGGGAAGGCTTGCAGCCTAAAGATCATACTTTTTTAAAAAAGAGAAGAAACATGTGTGTGCGCGATATCTCATCATGCTGAATATCTCATCTACTGAGATATTAAATTTAAAAGCTTTTTTTAAAAAAACAACCCGTCTTTCTTATTACAGACAACTATTAACACAAATCAAAATATCAATTACAACAGAATTTAAGGTCTTCAGTGTCCCAACTATTATGCAATTATGAATCACAGAGTTGGAAGAGACCTCATGGGCCATCCAGTCCAACCCCCTGCCAAGAAGCAGGAAAATTGTATTCAAAGCACCGACAGATGGTCATTCAGCCTTTGTTTAAAAAGCCTCCAAAGAAGGAGCCTCCGCCACATTCCAGGGCAGAGAGTTTCACTGCTGAACAGCTCTCACAGTTAGGAAATTCTTCTTCATGTTCAGGTGGAATCTCCTTTCCTATAGTTTGAAGTCATTGTTTCGTGTCCTAGTCTCCAAGGCAGCAGAAAATATGCCTGTTCCCTCCTGATAGAGGCTAGGTTTTTTTCCCAAATAGAGGAAAGCTGTTTTTACAAAATATTCAAAAACATACTCTGTAGTCAGAACTGAGAAGTGGTGGTCAGAGGTCAGACCTGGCTTCATTCCTACATCTGGGAGTGGGAGAAAATTCTTCCCGTGACAGACATTTGTGTAAACTGAAGAATGCAAAAGCCACCACGTTTATATCCTGGGCTAGATATGAGCAATTTATTTATGAAAAGCATACTTATTGGTCCTGTCAAATATTGTTCTTTGGCCAGATCCAACATAATGTGGTCTTCGCTGAGACACAACAGCTAGTTTCTACAATAGGAGAGTAATTTTTGCTGCAAGGTGGTTAGATTGGCAGATCTAGAACCAGTTTGATGCCAGGAAGACGGTGTCACACTTCAATAGCTTCAGGCATCATCTTGGCCTGTGCGGCATCCCAGCCAAGGTAATCGAAACTTACTTTCTAAAACAGCTTGTCTTGCTCTTAAATTGTGCTCAAGCCCTTCTGACCTTGCCTGTGTGAACCAAAAGGGATGCAATCATAACAGAACCTCCAAGGCCGTGTTGCCCCAGCATTCGATAGTGAGAGAATGCCTCCCCTCAGCCAGATGGCTCCCAGTAATGAGGCCTGCATTCCGAGAGGCCTGAGATCACAACAACATACTAGGGATCATCCATCATGGGCTTTGACGTGCGACGTACTTCCAGGATCCTATAATTGCCCCGTGCACCCTCCAGCCTTTGTCTTCTACCAACATCGCATCCAGGATGGGCTAGGGAAGCGGCCGATCGGGCCTTCCCTTCAAGCGAAAGCCAACCAGCCAACTCCGGGCTGGTTCGTCTCTGCTCCACCTAGTCTCATCCCTGCTTCGCCTGCAGTTCGGCCGTGCTTTGCCTGCACCCCAGGTCACCGTCGAAACCCGAGGTGGAAACCTGAAGCCGTTCCAGCGCTTGGACTCTCCGCTACCGAAGCACTGTTCCTGCCTCCTTGCCTTAGCAGGGATTCCCTCAAGGTTTATGGAGCCTCCGTTACTGAAAGCGCTGCTTCCTGCTTCCTTGCCTCGGCAGGAATTCCTCAGTACCTTCTGTGGGTTGCTACAACTGCCCCTGTCTCCCGCTACGGTGGGGTCTCCCTTTAAAAGGCCTGTGCCATTGAAGAGGCCATCCCAGTCTTATTGAATCGGCTGGGATTCTAAAGAGACTCTTTGCTTGCTACTTTAACCATCCTGGTCTTTTGGCCACGGCAGGGATTCCTTGGGAGAAAGACTCTTGTTATGAAGCCATTTATCCCAGCCTTCTTGCCTCGGCTGGGATACTTTTGATGGGCCCTACAGCGTCCGGCCAGGGATCCTGTTTGCCAGCCCCTCCCAACCGGGCTGCCTTGACCAGCGTTCCCGAGCGCACTTGGCTTCACCGCAGTTCCTAAGGGACTTTCCTACCTTTGAACTCTGTGCTTTCCGAGCTGCAACGTTTGCTGAACCGGAGGGAACTTTGCTAAAGACTTTCCCTCTTGCTGCCGGCATCTGGCTTGTGGTCCGAGCTACGGCATTATACCTACCTGTAGATCTTGCCTGCTACTTTAAAGGCACTATATATGCCTTCAAGCTTTCTATTGTTTCCTGCACAATAAAACCCGGTTGTACCCATGTCATTGTGTGGTTTATCCAGGGAGGTCGTGAGCCAAGGCCCTAGGGGGCAACAGACGATTACATTGAACTTGGCCTCAAAATGCTAAGGGGTCCCCCCATTTCCGGAAGAGATGTGCAACAGTGCACCAGAGGCATACACATGCCCGGATTACCCATAAAGTCAATGAGGCCATGGCCTAGTCCTAGGGGCACAAGCCAGGGGGGGGGGCACGCAGATCACGGACCAAAAAAACCCTGGTCTGCACCCTTCTTTCCCCCTTTCTCATGCCCCTCCTCGCTCCTTCTCCCAGCAAAGTCTCTGCTCCGTCCCCTCCGTCTCGCGCTCTCTCTCACGCTCTCTCTTTCTCTCGCGCTCTCTCGTGCGCTCTCTCTCGCATGCACTCTCTCTTACTCGCACTCTCTCATGTGCACACATTCTCTCTCTCTCTCTTGTGTGCACCTTTGGAGTGAGTTTGCACCCGCTGCGCTCTCCCCAAGCCTTCTGACTCCCGAGGACACCTTCAGAGCACAGCGGAGCTTTCCAGCCGGTAGGAATGGGGACCTTGGAGGTGGCGGGTGGTTGGCTTAAAGTGGTAATTTCAAAGTGTGGCCTAGGGCACAAAAAAGTGTTAATCCAGGCCTGGGCATACAGGGTGAAAAAAGGGAGGAGTGACCATTAGCTGCAGAGGTAATCAATTATCCATACCAGGGGGTTGATTAGCCCCCTGCTACCTAGCTGTGCCCTTGAAGTGTTTTTGGCAGGCCTTTTTAAAGAAGTAAAAAGGTAAAAAGTCCATGCAGCTACATTTTGCCTAGAGAGAGAGACAAAATGTGCATCCTCATAGGTAGAAAGAAAAGGCAGAAGAGACAATGGCGGAGACCACATGGTCAACTCAGGACAATACATCTTAAAGGAAATTCCCTCACAGAATACCATTCCTTTCCTATATCGTCAAAGCGGAGGGGGGGTACCTAGCAGGAGGAGTAAACACAAAGCCCTTTTGAGAAACAAGCATGGTTACAGTAGGGAAAGGAATCCCTCAGCTTAGGCATGTCTCTAGCCTTACTCATTGAGTGTCAGCTCCGGTTGGTTCGTTTCATGCCATAACGGACCAAGCCGATCGCGCCAAGTGATAATGGACACTGCCGAGCGGGAAACCACCAGGCTCATCCCCTTTGATCTGGCAGATACCTTCCTGGCCTTTGATATGTGGACTGGCCATTTGGTCAAGCCTCGGAAGGAGGGCCCAGCGGGGCGGGGCGGGGAGGATCCTTGAGGAATGTTTGCGCGGGCTTTCTTTAGTCTATCTTTGTTCAGCGTGGAGTAAGGAGCTCAATAAAAGATCTATCCTTCAACTCAGCTTGGAGTGAGCCTGCTTTATTGGGACCCCCCTTTCCAAGCATTACATAAAGATAGACTCACCAACTTCTACGGCCGTGAAAGCCCTCCGACCGTAACCAACCGCAGAGATGTTTCAAGTCGACGGGACGCCTCGCGGGAGCAACCTCCGGTAATCCCAGACGAGGAGGAGGAAGACGGAAGCGGGACGAGGTCGAAGCCGGAGCGTCCGGTGGAGAACCGCAGGTGGTGGTGCCCGGGATGGAAGATGGGGGATCCCTGACCAGACCCGACCACCCGAAGGATGTGCGTCGCAAAGTGAGAGCACCCAGTAACGAAATGTTGCGGATGGAGGTGCAGATGTTCCAGATGTCGGAAGCCATGCAGAAGATGCAGGCGCAGTTGGACATGCTGATGAGTAGGCCGGAGGAGAGGCCTTGGGGACCCCGAGCCCGTCTTCTCCGGAAGAGGCAGAGCCGAGGCGCTAACCGGTCCGGGAGGGGCGCGGTGAGGGTCTCGGAGGAGCTCCGTCCACCCAGAGGGGATGCCTCTACACCCCCATCCAGGCCTGGGGACCAGAGCCAGGAGATGACGGGATCGAGAAGAGACTTGAAGGTAAAGTTCGACGGGGACCCCGCCAACTATCCTATTTTGTCACCAACGTCCAGAATTACATGGTGGACTATGGGGACACGTTCCCCTCGAGCGGCCAAGGTGCGGGCTGTGGGAGCCAACCTAAAGGAGGCCGCGGCCGACTGGCTGACAGCTAACAGACACTCGATCACCGCATCTGCTGCGGTTAGTCGCCCGGCTGGAGGCCTTGCGAATCCGGTTCGGGGACCCGTTAGCCGGGGAGAAAGCCAAGGCCCAGTTGAGAAGGATTTACCAGGGCCAGAAGACCGTCTCAGAGTACGCTCTGAACTTCCGGCCCTAGCGGGGAAGATCCGGGGGTGGTCCGAATCCACCATACTCGAGTGCTTCAAAGCCGGCCTAAGGCAGGACATTCTAGAATGGGCAATGCACCGAGGAATCCGAGACCCTGGAGGGTTGGATAGCCCTGGCCGGGAGAGTGGAGTGCGACATGGAGCAAATGCCTAGGCGCCACCGAGATGGCGGGAGGTCCAAGGACAGGCACGGGCCCACCCGGGCGGTCGGGGCCCTCCCGGCGACCTTCCTCCCGGCCCCGGTCGGCCAGCCGGGAAGCCCCAGAGGGAAGAGAGGAGCCTGCTTCTCGTGCGGACGAGAAGGGCACCGGGCGGATTGCCAAAGAAAAGTCCTCGCGAGGCGGAGCGGGCGCCGGAGGGGTCAAACCGGCAACACGCCAAACCCCCTGGCCGAGGCAAAGCAGCAGCAGTGGCAGCGGAGACGGCGCGGGCACCCAGGCCTCTACGGGAGGTTGAGGGCAGGGAGCCAGAGACGGAGGAGAGCGACTCAGTGGATGGCGGGAAAGCGACAACGATCTGCTGTAGGCGCCCGGCCCAGATCAGACCCCTTCGGGCGGTGAGTTAGATCCTCCTGGTGTGCGGCACGTACAAGCTGGACATTCAGGTGTGGGGGCCGAGGCCAGCCAGCCCCATAGAGACTACAGCCATGATAGACAGCGGGTGCACCAGGTGCCTGATGTCCCGAGATTAGCGAGGCAGCTGGGGATAAGGCCACAAGCCCTGGTCGAGCAGATCTTGTTTTCCCAGTTAGATGGGTCCCCGGCGAATGGGGGCCGGCCACCCACAAGACAGGGAGCTCCGAGGTGCAGATGGGGTCCCACCGAGAAAAGCTAAGATTCGTCATTTGGGCCCTGGCCCACCAACCCATCATCCTGGGGGCTCCCTGGCTGCGCAGCCAAAACCCTCAGATCAACTGGGAGACAGGAGCAGTGCAGCTCGGGAGCGGCGAGGCCCGGGCAAGGCGAGATGCCCGTGAAGCCGCGGACGCCCCAATCCTTGAGGGAGCAGGCGTGGGGGCAGCAGAGAGCTTGCCCAGCGAAGTCCCGCGAGAGTACGAAGACTTGGGGGAGGTCTTTAGTGGCGGGAAAGTGACCAGCTGCCCCCACCGGAAGTCGATTGCGCAATCGAGATTGAAAAGGCGCCAAATTGCCTAGCCCAAAACTATACGCCCTGTCGGAACCCGAAAGAAAGGCCTTAAGAGACTTTATTGATAAAAATATGGACAGAGGCTTTATTGAAAAGTCAACCAGCCCGATGGCGGCTCCCGTCCTGTTTAGACCAAAGGCGGACGGTCGCTGCGACTGTGTGTGGATTACAGAGGCCTCAACGCTATCAGCACCTCTAGCCCTATCCGTTGCCGCTGATGTCCGAGATCCTGGCCCAGCTGGGGAGGCGCAAGTCTTCACTAAACTGGACATCCGAGAAGCGTTCTACGGTTCGGGTGAAGGGCGAAGACTGCTGGAAGACCGCGTTCAACTGCCACCTGGGGCAGTACCAATTCAGGTCACCCCCTTCGGGCTTAAAGGCGCTCCCGGATTTTCCAGCAATTCATCAATGAAATCTTTAGGGACCTACTCTACAAGGGAGTTCTAGTTTACCTGGATGACGTGCTAATATATTCCAAATCGGAGGCGGAGCATGTCGAGATGACCCGGGAGGTGTTGCGGCGGTTGCGAGAGAACCAGCTGTTCGTCAAACTGTCAAGTGCGAGTTCCACCGACAGGAACTGGACTACCTAGGGTATCGCATCTCCACGCGGCCTGGCCATGGACCCAAGTAAGGTGAGGGACGTGCTCGCGTGGGAGGCCCCGCGGACCCGGCGGCAACTACAGGGCTTTTTGGGGGTTCGCCAACTTTTACAGGCAGTTCATCCAGAACTTTGCTAAAATAGCGCTCCCCTTAACTGAGCTATTAAAAACCAAGGGATTGGGGGAGACGAAGAAAGCCAAATCACCAGGAGCAAGGCTCAACTGGACCTCGCAGTGCCAGGAGGCTTTCGACAGCCTCAAGAGGAGCTTCACCAGTCAGCCGCTGCTGAGGCACCCCCAGCCTGACAAGCCCTTCACTGTGCAGTGTGATGCCTCAGAGGCGGCCTATGGGGCGATCCTCCTGCAGCGAGATGAGGGGACGGGACCCTGCGACCCTGCGCATACCTGTCCAAGAAGTTCACCCCGTCAGAGAAGCGGTGGCATGTATGGGAGAAGGAGTCCTTTGCCGTGCGGGCGGCGCTGAGCCACTGGAGGCACTTCTTGGAAGGCACCGCTCTGCCCTTGAAGTGTGGACAGACCACAAGAACTTGCAGGCACTCCAAACCCCCAGAGACTCAACGCCAAGCAGCTGAGATGGGCGCAGTTCTTCAGCCGCTTCAACTTCCAGCTCAAGTATCTGCCGGGCCCGAAGAACGTGTTGGCCGACACGCTCTCCAGGATGCCTGAGGCTGACTACTCGGCGCCGGAAGAAGTGGGGACCGTGTTCTCCAAAAACCAGCTGGGCCTAGTGGCCCGCACCCGAGCGGCGGATAAGGCCCCAAACCCCAAGGTTCCTGGGACCCCAGAACTGTTAGCGGAACTAGCGGCAGCTTATGGAACTGACGCCTGGCTTAAGAGCACCGCGAAGACTTAACTGAGGCTAAAGGCATATGGTACTACAAAGACAAGTTATATGTTCCCCAGAGCCAGAGGGCCCGGTCCTGACCCAAGCCCACGACTCCACATTGTCTGGCCACTTTGGCCTCACTAAGACTCTAAAGCTATTGGCCCGGCAGTTCTGGTGGCCGGGCATGAGGAAAGACACAGGTGACTACATAGCGGAGTGCGAGGTGTGTGCCGGAACAAGCCCAAGGTGGGCCGGCCGACGGGGCTGCTGCAACCGGTGGCTGACCCGGCCGAGCCTTGGAGCGAAATAGCAATGGACTTCGTCGTCGACCTGCCGCCCAGCGGCGGATACACCACCATTTGGACAGTGGTGGACCTGTTCTCAAACAAGCACACTTTGTCCCGCTCCGGAGATTGCCACGGCCCGGAGTTGGCACGCCTCTTCACCCAACACGTCTTCCGGCTCCACGGCTGTCCGCGGCAGTGGTGAGTGACCGAGGGCCTCAATTCACGTCCGGTTCTGGAAGGCGTTCCTGGCAGGGTTGGGGTCCCAACGGGCTTTGAGTACGGCGTTTCACCCAGAGACGGATGGCGCTACGGAGAGGGTCAGCGCACCTTGCAGCAATACCTCCGGTGCTACTCAACCTACCAGCAAGACAACTGGGCTGAGTTGTTAGCGGTGGCGGAATACAGCTACAACAACGCCCGAGCACGCCTCGGCCAGGGGCTTCTCCTTTCCGCATTGTCTCCGGCCGTGACTTTCCGCCCCTTCCTGCGGCGAGCCCCGTCGCCCGACCCGGCAACTCCGGCCACCGAATGGGGAGCCAAGGTGGCGGCAGCATGGCCGGCTATCCAGGCGGCGCTGCGACAGGCCAGGGACTCTTACAAGCTGTACGCTGACAAGACGAGGGGGCCCCAGCCTACGTATGCAGTGGGGGGACCGCGTGTTCCTCTCCACCAAGAACCTGAAGTCGACTCAGCCGTCCCGCAAGTTTGCCAGCAAATTTGTAGGGCCCCTCAGCGTGGTGGAAATAATCAACCCCGTGGCGGTTAAGCTGGACCTGCCGCACACCTGGCGTAAGGTCCACCCTGTGTTCCACGTGAGCTTATTGAAAAAGCTGTGTCCGACGGGAAGTGGTCCGCCGAGGGAGGCGCTCGGTGCCTATTATGGTGGGGTCTCATACCCACTTTGAGATTAAAGACATCTTGGACTCACGGCGCCACAAGGGCCGCCTTAGTTACTTAGTTAAATGGACTGCCAAGGACTTACACCCTGAGTGGGTGTTAGCACCACACGTTAGCGCCCCAAGACTAGTTAAGGCTTTTCACGCCGCTTTCCCGGACAAGCCGGGCCCCTGACCCCTTTCTTTTTTTTCTTTCTATGCTCTTTCCCTTGCAGGTCACTCTCTTCCGGAGGGGGCGCTATGTCAGCTCCGGTTGGTTCGTTTCATGCCATAACGGACCAAGCCGATCGCGCCAAGTGATAATGGACACTGCCGAGCGGGAAACCACCAGGCTCATCCCCTTTGATCTGGCAGATACCTTCCTGGCCTTTGATATGTGGACTGGCCATTTGGTCAAGCCTCGGAAGGAGGGGCCCAGCGGGGGGCGGGCCGGGGAGGATCCTTGAGGAATGTTTGCGCGGGCTTTCTTTAGTCTATCTTTGTTCAGCGTGGAGTAAGGAGCTCAATAAAAGATCTATCCTTCAACTCAGCTTGGAGTGAGCCTGCTTTATTGGGACCCCCCTTTCCAAGCATTACATTGAGGACTGGAAACTTGGTGACACAAGAGACTTGTGCAGTCCAGGGATGAAACCCAATACCTTTTTTTTTTACAGAACTCCAACTTTCTTGGGACTTTTAAAAATTGTGGTATACCCTTAGATATTATGCTGCAGTGATGACAGCAGATTCAAGTAGGCTTGGAACTGCATCATATGGTCAGCATAGAAGTGGCTCTAGTGTGAGGGTGATGGAAAGGAATACCACAAACACTTCATTTCTACCCAACCTGCCAATCCGTACATGATTTGTTTCTATGGATTATTGCAGTGCTTTTACTCCATTGATTACGACTCAATATTATATGCAGAACCATAGAGTTGGAAGAGACCACAGGGGCCATCTAGTCGAACCCCCTGCCATGCAAGAAAACACAATCAAAGCACCCCTAACAGATGGCCATCAAGCTTCTGCTTAAAATCCTCCAGAGAAAGATACTCCACCATGCTCTGAGGCAGCATATTCCACTGCTGAGCAGCTCTTACGGTCAGGAAGTTCTTCCTAATGTTTAGTTGGAATCTTTTCTCCTGCAATTTGAATTCATTGCTCTGTGTCCTAGTCTCTAGGCCAGCAGGAGATAAGCTTGCCCCCTCCTCAAAATGATATCCTTTCAAATATTTAAACATGGCTATCACGTTCCCTCTCAGCCTTCTTTTCTAAACATACTAAACTAAAGCATTCTGAGATAGACTTCCGGGGGTTGGGTCGAGGGGGGTGCTCACTTGTTAAACTATTATTTCCCTCAGCTGGATATGTGGGGCATGGTGAGTTTTTTTAAAGAGTAAGAAGTGATGGAACACCATTCAGCATCCAAATTATAAAACACCTATTTATACCTGTAGCTGTACTCTGGTTTTGCTAGACAAGAAGGCATTGTGTAATCCCAGGATAAAACCATTTCAAAATGTTGCTTCCCACACCATCCTACTTCTTTTTGGGATTCTGGACATAGTTTGGGACCCTAGGTGATAGGAGATATAGTTCAGCAAAAGTGGAGATTTGTCTGGTGTTGATAGCTACACTGAGAGCAGGCATGTAACCTAAAGCCCCTCAAGCCTCCCCCCCCCCCCGAAATTCTCAAGGTGGTCCGTGAGAATGCCTTACTGGTACATTAAACTATTATGTTTATTCATATCATGATCAGATCACCATGCTTAATATATCCCATATGCATGGGGGTATTGGGATAACGATACAAAAGGTTTGCTAGGGTAGACCCTCTCTCACTCAGACTCGTCCCACCCCCCGAATCAAAATTCTGGCTACGGCCCTGACTGAGAGGTATCCTGCCTCTACTAAGAATTATTCTCAATTTGGGACCACATAAAAAGTGATTTACCTTATGACTCACATAAAAAATACTACAGGATTTAGCTTTTCTTCAGTTGTATGGATTGGAACCCCCAGTAGCACAATGGGTTAAACCCTTGTGCCAGCAGGACTGCAGAGGTTTGAATCCGGGGAGCAGGATGAACTCCTATCTGTCAGCTCCAGTTCCCATGTGGGGACATGAGAGAAGCCTCCCACAGTATGATAAAGCATCTGGGTGACCCCTGGGCAATATCCTTGCAGATGGTCAGTTCTCTCACAGCACTCCTGACGTGAAAAAAATGTATGCATGAAGACCTCTGTCCCGTACATTACATATAGCGTATAAGTACCATCCATCAATTGAGAATCCTTCTAAATTAGCAAATGTATTGGTGAAATAACATTAACTTTTTGATTTTTTTATATATATAAAAAACAGTATTTCAATCCTTTCCTTTTCTCCTTGTGTGATGTACTAGAAAGGTGTTACGTTTAATCCAAAAGAAGGCTTTACGAACCCAAAATACTCCACCACCAAGGTTGACCATTTCCTTGGCTGAAATGTTTCTGATATAGGGAACCAAGAACAATCTTCCCCCACCAGAGTTTACGATCTCCTCCAAATCTGACTTGAGCACAGAGAAAAAGACAGCAGTCAAAGTGGATCAGAAGAGCAAAGATGAATAGATTAAGCTAACATTTTTTGTCAAAAGGTGAGGAACATCTTTCAGGCCAAGGGACAAATTCATTGTCAGAGACATTCCGGTGGAAGGTGGGTTCAAAGGCAAAATACTAATTTATTTTAACATAAAGCACTTATTGCTAGTACCTAAGCCTTAAAGGAGAGGCTTCAATCTTTTAGAACACAGGTGAGAGCAGGGATCCAACTCAAAGCTGAGAAACTGTCAAATAGTAAGGTGATGAGGGGGAAAGCATACGTCCCTAGGTGGCTAGATTAATACCCTAGAACAGGCCTGGGCAAACTACGGCCCTCCAGGTGTTTTGGACTCCAACTCCCACAATTCCTAACAGCCTATTAGGCTGTTAGGAATTGTGGGAGTTGGAGTCCAAAACACCTGGAGGGCCGATGTTTGCCCAGGCCTGCCCTAGAAGATCAGCAGTTGAACTATTTACCCCGGAGTGTGTTGGGACTCCTTCTTTGGAGGCTTTTAAGCAGAGGCTGAATGGCCATCTGTCAGGGGTGCTTTGAATGCGATTTTCCTGCAGGGGGTTGGACTGGATGACCCACGAGGTCTCTTCCAACTCTATGATTCTATGATTTTAACCATATTTGCTCCAAGGTCCTAAGGTTCTCCATTCCTAACTATATGCCATAAGCCTGTTTTCCTCACCTGGCTTTTATGCTTTGCTTCATTTTAACCAACACAGAAACCTTCATTTCTCACAGTTTTGCAACACATATTGCATGGCAAATAGCCCTTTAAAAGTTACTGGGATCCAATATAGTGCAACCAGGCAGGATACAAATCTGAAATTTATCTGCAAATTATTGCAGGCCAATACACTCACTCCCACGTTCATTCGCCCATCCTCTCCCATCGATACATGCATACACAACTTTCTCTGTTTTGTTTCCAACTGATATTTAACAGCCCATCGTTCCTAGGGGGCACTTAGCATAATCAGTCCCATTTGGACCATTCTAATATTTTATATTCCGTGAAAGAGAAAGAACAATGAGGATTCATCAGCAGTCAGCTGAAAGCCAGGCCAGAACAACGCAGTTGTGATGAAAAATGTTTTGATTTTTGATTCATTGCTCCCTTGCGCAGAGCTCTCTGTGATCAAGGTACATCTGAATATGGCTCTTGTCCATCTGCACAGCACTCCTTGCAGGCAGATGTACACTGCAGATGTGCATCTGCATGTAATCAGCACTCTCTCCATTGAGCAACAAGATGTGCCTGGGTTAGATGATCCAAAGTGTGTGTTTCCTTTGTGCTCTTTCACAAAAGGAGGAAAACAATGTATTGTGTGTATGTTTTCTAAATGTAATATTGTGCATGCAATGTACTTCCAAATTAGGGGAAATGATTGAGGGTCCAGATCATGTTAGAAGTTGGTGGTAAGTTCCACCAGTATGCCCAGTTCAGAGATATGTGCACCGGAGGAGGAGGAGGAGGACAGTGAGCCTGGCATTGATGCAAGTGGGCTTTACTGCACATGTCTGTAACCTACCCGGGGCCTTTTGAATCAAATGGACAGAGCTATGCCCAAGTGGCATCTGGCAACTATTGTAGCAACACGCAAAACCATTGCACCAACTAGACACATTAAAGAAAGTGGACCAACCAGCATAACAGAATTTCACTCATGTAAAACTGCAAAAGGATTGTGTAGCATTAATCTGCTTTTGGGGATGTTCTGTCTATAATTTGAAACTTATCCCAGAGACAAGAGTAGGGCCAAATGAGAGCACAAGTCTTACATTCACACAGGAAGAGTCTAAGCTCCTCTCTTGATAACATTTATTAAACTCATTGTATTTCATCCTGCCTTTCACCCAATGAGCTCAAGGCAGTCTAAATGGTTCTCATGTGTAACTGTAACTTCATAACAACCCAGCAAAGTAGAATCAGGTTGAGAGAAAGAGTCTTAGAGAGGATTGGAACTTGGCCCTCCTGAGGAGCTGGGAGATAAAAGTTGGAAGCATTCACTGTATGGTCACAGCAAGAATGTTTCATTTGATATGCTATAGCCAGAGATGAAGGGAACCTAGAATCAGGGCCATTAGGCGGACTACGCAGGCGCATAGGGCGACGTCACCGGGAGGGTGACGTCACCCAGGAGGGGCGCCGCTGCGCTGGCTCCCTGCTGCCCGCGGCACCCGCGCGCCTGCGCCGCGCTGCCCCCGCCCGCGCCAGCCAGGCCTCCGCAGCCGGCCCACAGCCACCAACGCCGCACCGCGCCGCCTTTGTTAGGCAGCCCGGGCGCTCCGGCCACGCTTCGCATGCGCTGAGCTTTTTGCACATGCGCGAAAATGTCCATGCATGCGTACTGGCTCCCGCTTTGGAGCCAGTGCGAGTGCGCAGATTGGCGCATGCGCACTGGCCGCCAAAGTAGGAGGCGCGCTCTGGAGCCAGTGCGCACGCAGATTGGCGCATGCACACTGGGGGGCACAAAAAAATTTTTGCATACCCCCCCCAGAAACAGCTTGGTCCGCCCCTGCCTAGAATACCATTTTACTATAAGAATGTCTATGAGACTTCAAGTCACCTCTTGACTTTATCACAACCTCGTGGATTTTGTAGGATTATCTTAGATATGAGTGTTCAGGTGTGGTTTTGCACTTCCTTCCTCTGTAATATATCTTACAACACCTGGTATTCAAAAACTCAGAACACCTGGTGGCACAGTGGGCTAAACCACTGAGCTGCTGAACTTGCTGACCAAAAGGTCAGCAGTTCAACTCCCACTGTTAGCACCAGCTTCTGCCAACCATGCAAATGTGAGTAGATCAATAAGTACTGCTGCTGCGGGAAGGTAACAGCGAGTTACGCCAGCCACATGACCTTGGAGGTGTCTACAGGCAACACCAGCTCTTCAGCTTAGAAATGGAGAGGAGCACCAACCCCCAGAGTCGGACACAACTAGACTTAATGTCAGGGGGAAACCTTTACTTTTACCTATCCAAAAACTCACCAGGGCTGACTATTCTTAGCCTCCGAGGTCAGATGGAATCTGGTATCTTTAAGGCAGGGGTCCCCAAACTAAGGACCGTGGGCCAGATGCAGCTCTCCAAGGTCATTTACCCAGCCCCAAACCTAAACTTTAGACTTAGGGTCACCCTAAGTCGGAAATGACTTGAAGGTGCATAACAACAATCTTAATTAACTTGACTATCTCATCAGTCAAAAGCAGGCCCAGGCTTCCCATTGAAATACTGGTTTGTTTCTGTTGGTTAAAATTGTTCATAGTTTTAAATATCTTATTGTTCTTTCATATTTTTTGGCACTACAAATAAGATATGTGCACTGCAGTGTGCGTAGGAATTCATTCATTTTTTTCAAACTATAGTCCAGCCCCTCAACAGTCTGAGGGACTGTGAACCACCCTCTGCTTTAAAAGTTTGTGAATCCCTGCTTTAAGGCATAGAGGTAAATCCTATTTCACTATATACAATGGAGGTGGGGGGATAGCAGGGAGGCAAAGTTGCATTGATTGAGAATATCTAGCCTAGAGAAAAGAAAGGAAATAGGCTTCAAATGGAGATAGTGTATCTGTGCAAAGGACTGCAAGCTTGTTGGTTCCCAAACGCCCCTGTTAGCTAGTGCTGTTAGAGCTATCATCACTCCGCTCTTACTGTGCCCCCCTCCCAATACTAGTACATCTCAAGAAGAAAGTCATTATCACTGGAGGAATCAGCACACCTCCCCTGAGGGTTGCTGCTAGCAGGGATGCTAACATGTTGGCATACAGGGCTGCCTGCAAATGCAGAAGGACAATTGCTCAAGAAAGACAATTTTAGATGCAGCCTTAACGCCAAACATACAGCAAAACACATTCAGGAACTGGAAGAGCACATCAAGCAGAACCTTGGGAATCATAAGATGTGAAAACTAAAGGGGACGATGACATTATTCTCTCATCCTTATTTTCCCTTAGTCAGTTACTTAGTTAAGTGATCCCTTGTAGCCCGAGGATGATGGTCCTCCAAGTGTAGTGTCTTGGCGGTGAGTCCATAGGTGGCTAGGGAGAACTATTCTTTTTTTTTTTGTAAAACAATCTTTATTAGTTTCACAAGATAAAAACAAAGATAACAGTGTGATAAAAGTATAGATACAAAGTATCTTGGATAGCAAAGAAAAGAGATAGAGCTAGTTCGCTAAGAGTATCCACCTAGTGGATAGAATAGAAAATGAAAAAGTTAAAGATAGTGCTCTGGAAAAGGTTCCAGAGAGGAGTACGTCCATCTTCTTATTTAAACAGTTCTTGTTCTGCCATCAACGTTGGTCACATTCATCAGCTTCCCGACCTTTCCCCCTTTTTTTTTAAATTGTTTGTTTGTTTGTTTTCCCCCTACGATAGGAAAATACATTGTCAACTCTGCGAAGCGATTGGTATTAATCAAATACATCATAGTTCCTTGACCGGTACTTATGAGTCTATTTACATCTCTATGTCTACATAACATTCTTTTTTGCAGTACTTTCTGAGTGGCTCCCAATCCCATTTGTGGTTTCTTTTAGAGTTCCCTTCCCTTATAGCTTCCGTTAATTTTTTCCATTTGGCAAACTTCCAAAACCTTCTGCCTCCAATCCTGTACCGATGGGGCAGTTCCCGCCTTCCAATGACTTGCTAGGAGTATCTTAGCTGCTGTTGTTGCCAACACAAATATCCTCCTCACTTTTACTTAGTTCACCCTCTAGGATTCCCAAGAGAAACATCCCTGGGTTTTTGTTATTTTCTTTTGGAGCATTTTTTTCTAGTTCTTTGTGGATTTGGTTCCAGAATCTCTTTGCTTTTGGGCATAGCCATATCATGTGGAAGAATGTTCCATTAATATTGTTACACACCCAACAGTTCGGTTTAGTGTTCTTATATATTTTAGATAGTTTGTTCGGGTGAGGTACCATCTATACAAAATCTTTATCCAGTTCTCCCTATATTTGTAGCACAGTGATATGTTTGCATTATTCATCCATATCTTTTCCCCATACCTCCGGTTTTATTTTATACCCTATATTCCTGGACCATTCTTTCACATGTATATCGCTCTTATCCTTATTCTCATTTCCCTTTTTATTAACATTTTGTATATTTTGGACATTAACTTGTCCTCTTTGCCCATGATTGTCTTCTCCAGATCGTCCTGTCTGGGCTCTTAGACCTCTTTTCGTATCTATCCTTAGTCTCTCTCTCAATTGGAAGTACGGGAACCACCCCATTTCATATCCCTCTGATTTGAGTTGGAGTCTGGTCTTCAGGCACGGTTCTGGTTCTTCCTTGGTTAGTAACTCTTTATATTTTATCCATTTTTCATTATCCAGCTGTCTTATTTGGAAGGCCTCGTTGGGGACACCCATAGGGGTATTTCATTTCCCAATTGTTTTTGTATTTCTCCCATACCTTTAATAAGGGTTTCCTTACAAAGTGGTTGTTAAAGTTCCTGTCTACTTTTGCTTTGTCGTACCAGAGGTACCCATGGAGGCCAAACTTCAAATCAAAACCTTCCAGCGTCAATATTCTTTCCTCTTCCAGTCTGCACCAGCATCTTAGCCAGGATAAACAACTGGCTTCAAAGTAGAGTCTCAGGTTGGGTACTCCCAGCCCTCCTCTCTCCTTTGGATTTTGTAATGTCTTCATTTTGACTCTCGGTTTTTTTCCCCCCCATATAAATTTGGCTTTTGATTTGCAATCCTTTAGCCTGTTATCATTTCTAATTTCTTCCAATAATATTTCAAGGGCCAGGATAAATAATAGAGGGGAGAGGGGCATCCCTGTCTCACTCCTTTTTGTATTTTCACTTTGTCTGTCTTTTTCTGGTTGACAATTACTCTTGCATATTGGTCACTATATATTGCCTGGAAGGCATTCATCATGTGGTGTCCAACATCGATCTCCCTCAGCAGTGCCTCCATAAACTCCCAACTTGTCTTATCGAATGCCTTTTCGGCGTCGACAAATATTAGAGCAACCTCCCTATTTATATTTTTATCGTAGTATTCTATAGTGTCGATAATTGTTCTTATGTTGGTCTTTAATTGTCTGTTCTGGACGAAACCATTTTGGTCCTCTTATATCCAGTGGCTTAAAAATTTTTTTAGTCTTTCTGATAATATGTTAGCAAAGATTTTATAGTCTGTATTTAATAGGGAGATTGGTCTGTAGTTCGAGGGATTTTCTGGATTTTCCCCGCCTTGCCGATGAGAACGATGTTGGACTCCTTCCATGACTCGGGGATCTCTCCTAGTCTTAGTATGTCGTTAAACACCTTTTCAAGGATGTCCTCTATCTCCTCCTGACATTCTTTGTAGTATTCGCGGGAATCCATCTGGGCCTGGCGCCTTCCCTATTTTTAATCTTTTATCGCATTTCTTAGCTCCTCCTTTGTTATTAACTTATTGAGATCCTCTCTTTGTTCATCAGTAATTTTATTTAATTTCCTTCCCCTATATACCTCTGTATCTCGTTCCTATCTATATTATCTTTATTATAGAGCGTTGTGTAGAAGGATTCAATAATACTTCTCATTTCTTTCTCTGTGGTGTATTCTTTACCTTCTGCAGTAAGTTTTGTTATAATATTTTGCTTCCTTTTTTCTTTTAATTGCCACGCCAGTAGCTTCCCCGGTTTATTTGCTGATTCAAATTTCTTTTGTTTCAGGTATTTTAAGTCTTTTCTATTTTTCCGTTTCATATATTTCCAGTTGTCTCTGGAGGGATTTTACCATTTCTTTAGCCTCATTTCTGGGATTCTTTTAAGCTCACCTTCTTCCTCTTCTATTCTTTTGTATAGCTCCTTTATTTTGGCCTGTCTCTTTCGTTTTCCATTTTGCCTGTTGTTTCATAAACACCCCTCTCATATATGCTTTGCCTGCCTCCAAAATAAGTTTATTATTTTCGTTATTGAGGCTATTTATCTGGAGGTATTCCTTTAGTAGTTTTACTCTCTTCTAGGTCATTTGAGTCTCTTATTATTCTCATTGGAAGCCTCCAATAGAATTCTCTCTGTAAGCCTTCTAATTCCATTTCCACCTGGCTGTGATCCGAAATATCTCTAGGCCATATTTTGGTTTTTTTGACTTGCTGTAATTTTATGTTGGATATTAATATTAAGTCAATCCTGGACCAAGATTTGTGTCTGTCAGAGAAGAACGTGAAATCCTTTTCTCCTGCGTGGGTGGCCCTCCATGCATCGCTCACTTCAAGATTTTTTATCATTTCCTGGTAGCTTTTTGGGAGTCTGCCTCCCTGGTTTCTTTTTTAGGATCTGGGCTTCTGTCCGTTCTTGGGTCTTCTACCCCAATAAAATCCCCTAACATTATAGTCCCATCGAACTGGGGCTGATATTTGGCTATCACCCTTTCTATTTCCTTGAAAAATTAGTTTTTGTATCGTTTGGGAGCATAGACATTACACACCAGTATATTCTCTTCCTCCCTCCGTATACTGATGCCTACATACCTCCCCTCCCTGTCTTCAAACAATAGTTTTGGCTGTAAATTGGGGTCTGCATAGATTACCACTCCCTTTTTCTTTTTTCCGGCTGATGCTATGAAAGCCTCCCCCATATCGCTTCTTTTTAGAAATTTTACATCAGTTTTCCTTATGTGGGTCTCCTGGAGCCCTATAATCCCCGCCCTTTTCTTCTTGAGATTAGCATATACCCGTTTTCTCTTAATGGCATTGTTTAAACCGTTTACATTCCAGGTAATGCACCTGAGCTGCATCTGGCTTTAGTCTAAGGCTGTTTCCTCTTCCTCTTCTTCTCGCTCTTTCTGGTCCACCGATCTCTCCTCGTTCTCCTCCTCCTCGTCCTCTGCCTCTGCGGAGGCAGAGGCAGAGGCTAGGGAGAACTATTCTTGATCTGCAGGTTCTTCCGGAGTGAAGACATTGGTTTCCAGGTGAAAGGTGGTCCCAGTCAGGGTTGGCTTGACATGCCTTCCTCTTGACACATTTCTCCATTCATGCCACTTCGAATTCTGCAGCACTGCTGGACACAGCTGACTTCCAGTTAGAGCGCTCAAGGGTCAGGGCTTCCCAGTTCTCTGTGTCTATGCCATGGTTTTTAAGCTTGGCTTTCAGCCCAACTTTAAATCTCTTTTCCTGTCTATCAATCTTATGTTTCCCGTTGGGAGTATAGTAACTGCTTTGGGAGATGGTGATTGGGCATTCAGACAACGTGGCCAGTCCAGCGGAGTTGATGGTGTTGGAATATCGCTTCAATGCTAGTAGTCTTTGCTTCCTCCAGCATGCTGACATTTGTCTGCCTGTCTTCCCAAGAGATTTGCAGGATTTTTTGAAGGTAACGCTGATGGACTCATTCCAGGAGTTGAGTGTGACATCTGTAGGCAGGCCATGTTTCGAAGCCGTATAGCAAGGTTGGGAGGACAGTAGCTTTATAAATAAGCACCTTGGTATCTCTACAGATGTCCTGATCCTCAATTGCTCTATCACAAAGAGTAGGGGGGTGACTTTTTCCCAATAACAACACATTGCTTTGTCCTATCCCTGTAACTACGGGGATAGGACAGTTTGAGTGCTGAAATAGGAACCCAGAAAAATGCAAATCCTCAAAGAAGAAACTCACTGAATAACATTTGAGTTGGCCACATATTCTCTCAGCCTCATAAGATTGCAGTAGCAAACGCTCTCTGAATAAATCCTGCAAAGCCAACCCAATAGTGTCTCCATCAGTCCAAGTGGACTTGACAACACACGGCAACATGTAATTATACAAGGTGTTTTGGGTGGTTTGGTTTGAATGGCCAATTAATTTAACAAAGGACCCGTTCCTGTTGAAGGTTAAAACTGTTAGAACTGTGCTGTTGACATGGATCAATGCAAGTGCCTGCATTTTGGATTCACCAGGAAGCGGGCCTATGGGGACTGCCGTAATTAACACCTGCACTTCAAATGTTGCCACTACAGCACTGACTGGGGCTGGAGGTCAAAATGTTAGTCAGATGCTACGACATGCACATTAAATGTGCTATATCCAGAGATGGGGGCAATTTGGAACACAATTTCAGCACAATCGGCCCTCTGTGTCTACAGATTCAGTATTCACTGCTTCAAGCATTCATGTCTTGAAACGTTTTTTTAAATCCAGAAAGGAAAATGAGCGTGCAATTTTATATGGAGGTGGAATACCACTTACTAAGGCATTGTATATAATGAGACTTGAGCATCCATGTATTTTGATATCCATGGGATCCCAGAATTCAAAGATCTCACATACACACTAAAGTAATTTGTGACCGTTGTAGATTAAACTCTTTCCTTCCATGCTTCTCTACAATTCCTAAAATAATCAATTTTAGTTGTTGTTTTATAAAGAAGCATCTGAATGTTACAAACCACTGCCTTAGTAATATATATATATATCCTGTTCTTCTGTCCACCTCAATATTACCTCAATGTCCATGCAGCACAGCACTTGAACCATGTGCTATTCCTTCTCCATTAATTACTGAGGCCAAACCCCTGGAATTATGGAAGTTACAAATTAAGTTACACTACAGAGTGATTTCATTCCATATTACCCGTATATACTCGAGTATAAGCTGACCCGAATATAAGTCGAGGCACCTAATTTTACCACAAATAACTGGGAAAATGTATTGATTTGAGTATAAGCCCAGGGTGGGAAATGCAGCAACTACTGGTAAATTTTAAAAAATAAAAATAGATACCAATAAAATTACATTAATTGAGGCATCAGTAGGTAATCTATTATATAAATGGGTTCACGTCATGTGATGTATACCTCAAACAAAGAAACCATACAATGCAGAAACACAATACTTGCCAACAGAAATAGGCCTCAAGCAAGGTACGTTTGTAGCAAAGAAACTTTCCCCCCCAAAACCTAAAAGGCCCCCAAAACAATGAGTAAAAATAAAACTACATTCACCCTAACCTTCTTCAATGTTTATGTACTTACTTATCCTTCCAATAATAATAAATAGAGTAAAATAATAAATGTAATAAAATAATAATGATAGAGTAAAATAATGGAAATGTAACAATAACACTAATAATAGAGTAAAATAATAAATGTAATAATAACAATAATAAATATAGTAAAATAATAAATAACAATAAATTTTAATTGTAATTTTAACTTTCTAACTTAAGTATATTCTATTTGTTGTCCAAAGGCATATTTGCTAGGAATAGTTGCTATATGTAAAACCGCCTTATGTCCCCTTCAAGGTAGAGAAAACCGGGATACAAATAGAGTAAATAAATAACAATAATAATAAAGTGCAGTATTAAATGTAATAATACATTTATTTACTAGAGTAAAATAGTAAATGTAATAATACTAGATTAAAATAATAAATGTAATAATAACAATAGAGTAAAATAATAAATGTAATAATGACAATAATAAATAGCAAAAGATAATAAACGTAATAATAGAGTAAAATACTAAATGTAATAAAATAATAATAGTGTAAAATAATGTAACTGTATTAATAATAATAGTAAACAGAGTAAAATATTAAATGTAATAACAACAACAACAACCTAAAAGGGGGCTAAAAACTGGGCTTATACTTGAGTATATACAGTAAGTCACATTTGTACTGGGATGTAGTAATGTCTTTATTATTGCAAATAGGAATCCATTGCAAGTAACTAGTTATCTGTAGACATTTACATTGAATCAGGCATCCCATTTTAGGACACTGTGAACAAAAGCACACATACCACTCAAACGTGCTTTGCTCAGCTTCTCTAAATAGATGTTTTTTAAAGACTAAAATGGAAACATGTGCAGGCACAGAGAGCTCTTCATATGGTATCGTTTTGCCTGGTTCACCTAATGTTTCTGGAGGATTCAGATTCATCCACTTGATAGACATTTAGGGTCAGGCATATACAAGATTTGTAGTATAGGATATCTGCAAGAAACTTAGCACTCCATAGCAAAGAGGGAAGGAAGGTTTCTTATTCATAACATAGCATCTCTTGTGAGCCACTGCAGGTCTTGCCACTTTGTTGGCATGATGCGCACCATTTTCACACACAAAATAGTGTCTTTAATGTTTTCTAAAATCAGGAGAGGGAATTATGCTTCTAAGGGGAGAAATCAGTACCTGGTGGAAAACGCAATCTCATAACAATGATTTCTTAACTACTGTGCTTAGTGGTGAAGCTTTATGAAAGGAGGAGCCCCAAAATAACATTAAACAACTATCTTTAAAAGTTTTTTAAAAGACTCTAGATGCCATGAGAATGGAATATTTTTGTCCATCTTATTCCCTCTGCTCCCATGCCTTAAACTTAAATGACTGCCCAGCTAACTGGCTTTCTTGTTTTTGCTGCAGCTAACAGAAACTATGCTCCTTAATTACTGTGCAAATGACTTGATGTGGGAAAATCAACAATGCAAGTCGTGTAGTTCTATACATTGTCTTATCTAATGAGGGGGCAGTCTTTAAACAATACTGTCATTATGTATCATCTGGTAAAGATATGCTTCTAGCACAGGAGTAGGAATTGTTTGACCCACCAGATGTTGTTGCATGGTAACTTCCATGAGTTATGCTGGATGAATTGTAAGCTAACAACATCTGGGTAGCTGCACTAAAATTTCTTCTGTATTCTTTTTATATTCTAACTAGCTGAGGACCCGGCGGTGCCCGGGTTATTTGAGGAAGGCATTGTGTGCCAAGGTTGGTTCCTATTAGATGTGTATGTGGCTTGCAGTGGTCTCAGGAAGTTAGTGAAGGTACTGCAAGTCCCATTGGCCATGGTCCATCCCCCTCCCAACAGCACCAGGATGTAGAGTGGGTCATGGGGGCTCTTAGTGCCACGTTTGGTGTTGATCATTCATTGGATGAGGGTCGCAGTAGTCTCAGAAGGTGAGTGAAAGTACTTCAAGTCCAGTCATCCATGGTCCATCCCCCTCCAAACAGCACCAGGATGTAGAGTGGGTCATGAGGGCTAAGTGTGCCAAGTTTGGTCTTGATTAGTCATTGAATGAAGGTCACAGCAGTCTTGGGAAATGAGTGGAGGTACTTCAAGTCCCATCATTCGTGGTCCATCCTCCTCAATACTGCACCAGAATGTAGAATGAGTCATGGGGGCTCTGTGTGCCAAGTTTGGTCTTGATCAGTGTTTGGATGAGGTTGGCAATGGTCTGGTGAAATGAGTGGAGGTACTTCAAGTCCCATCATCCGTGGTCCACCCTCCGAACTGCATCAGGACGTCCATTGGGTCATGGGGGCTTTTTGTGCCAAGTGTGGTCATGATTATGCACTGGATGAGGGTCGCAGCGGGCTTGGGAAGTGAATGGAGGTACTTGAAATCCCATCCTTCATGGTCCATCCTCCTCTAAACTGCAGTAGGATGGAGTGTGGGTCATGGGGGTACTGTGTGCCAAGTTTGGTCTTGTGGTTCAGGGCCGCCTTGGTCTGTGGGGAATGAAGAGTTTGAAAGTACTACAAATCTCATAACCTGTGGTGGTACTTCAAGTCCCATCATCCATGGTCCTCCCTACTCCAAAATGCAGTAGAATGAATCATGGGTCATAGGGGCTCAGTGTGCCAAGGTTGGTTACTGTTAATTCAGGCCATACACAATGTCCCATTAACTGAGGCCTAGTCAGGGAAATGAAGTTAATGAAGCCGTACTGTAAATTTTGGGCCTGGTTTGTGATTTGTAGGGGCTACAGTGTTTTCTGGGAAGTTAATTGGGTGAAGGTACTGCAAATTCAATCATTTGTGGCCCATCCTGTCCTAAACTCTCTTTTGGGGCCTGTAATGTTCTGGCCTGCTCTGATGGTAATTGGTAACTTTAAAAGGCCAAATGGCAGGCAGCCGTTTTCTAAAAGCTGAGGGGGAGGAGAAAACAGGATTCCATTTTGTTTTCACAGAGCCAACTGGGGAGGGAATGTTGATGGTGCATTTTTCCCCTCAGTGGGAAGAAATCCTGTTGTTTGAATGTAGAGGCCTGGATTCTGGGATGCTGGCTAATCAGTGGCAATCAATGCCCTCTGTCTGGTGCCTTAAAATTTTGGAGTGGCGAGGCTGGCCAATCAAAGGACTTTATGCAAATAGCTGCCACATTTTTCCCCTCAGTGGGAAGAAATCCTGTTGTTTGAATGTAGAGGCCTGGATTCTGGGATGCTGACTAATCAGTGGCAATCAATGCCCTCTGTCTGGTGCCTTAGAATTTTGGAGTGGCGAGGCTGGCCAATCAAAGGACTTTATGCAAATAGCTGCCACATTTTCCCTTCAGTGGGAAGAAATCCTGTTGTTTGAATGTAGAGGCCTGGATTCTGGGATGCTGGCTAATCAGTGGCAATCAATGCCCTCTGTCTGGTGCCTTAGAATTTTGGAGTGGCGAGGCTGGCCAATCAAAGGACTTTATGCAAATAGCTGTCACATTTTTCCCCTCAGTGGGAAGAAATCCTGTTGTATGAATGTAGAGGCCTGGATTCTGGGATGCTGGCTAATAGAATTTTGGAGTGGCAAGGCTGGCCAATCAAAGGACTTTATGCAAATAGCTGCCACATTTCCGCCCTCCCGCCCTTCCGCCCTCCGCACACATACATACAAACATTCCATTTTATTAAGGTACTAGCTTGGGGACCCAGTGGTGCCCAGGTCATTTGAGAAGTGCAGCAGGATGTAGAGTGGGTCATGGGGGCTCTGTGTGCCAAGTTTGGTCTTGATCCATCATTATTGGGAGTTGCAGTGGTATCATGAAATTACTGAAGGTAGTGGAAGTCCCATCATCTCTGGTCCACCCTCCCCAAAGTGTAGTAGGATGTAGATTGGGTCATGCTGCTCTGTGTGCTAAGTTTGGTCTGTATTGGTGAATGGATGAGGGTTGCATTGTTTTTAGGAAGTGAGTGAAGGTACTTCAAGTCCCATCATCCGTGGTCCGTCTCACACAAAACAGCACCAGGATGTAGAGTGGGTCATGAGGGCTCTGTGTGCCAGGTTTGGTGTTGATCAGTCATTGGATTAGGTTTGTAGCAGGCTTGGAAAGTGAGGGAAGGTACTGCAAGTCCCATCATCCATGTTCTGCCCCCCTCCAAAGTTCAGTAGGATGTAGAGTGGGTCACTGGGGCTCTGTGTGCCAAGTGTGGTCTTTCTCGGTGTTTGTTGGGGGCCGCAGTGGTCTGTGGGAACAGAGGGGTGTGAAAGTACTACAAATCCCATCATGCATTGTCAGTCCTCCCCCGAACCTCACCAGGACGTGAAGGCAGTCATGGGGGTTATGTGTGCCAAGTGTGGTCTGGATCAGTAATTGGATGAGGGTCGCAGCGGACTTGGGAAGTGAGTAGAGGTACTTCAAGTCCCATCATCCATGGTCCACCCTTCTCCGATCTGCACCAGGATGTAGAGTGGGTCATGAGGGCTCTGTGTGGCAGGTTTCGTGTTGATCAGTCATAGGATTAGGTTTGTAGCAGTCTTGGAAAGTGAGGGAAGGTACTGCAAGTCCCATCATCTATGTTCTGGCTCCCTCCAAACTTCAGTAGTATGTAGAGTGGGTCACTGGGGCTCTGTGTGCCAAGTGCGGTCTTTAACAGTGTTTGTTGGGGGCCACAGTGGTCTGTGGGAACAGAGGGGTGTGAAAGTACTACAAATTCCATTATCCATTGTCAGTCCTCTGCCAAACCTCACCAGGACGTGAAGGCAGTCATAGGGGTTGGTTATGTATGCCAAGTTTGGTCTCGATCAGTGATTGGATGAGGGTTGCAGCGGACTTGGGAAGTGAGTAGAGGTACTTCAAGTCCCATCATCCATGGTCCACCCTCCTCCAAACTGCACCAGGACGTAGAGTGGGTCCATGGGGCTGTGTGTGCTAAGTGTGGTCTGTATTGGTCCTTTTTGGTGGCCTCAGTGGTCTGTGGGAACCAAAGTGTTTGAAAGTACTACAAATCCCATAATCCATATCATGTCCCCGAACCGCACCAGGACGTAAAGGGGGTTAGGGGGGTTATGTGTACCAAGTTTGGTGCAGGTCCATCACCCGCGCTGGTTGCTGTGGCCTGTGAAAGTGGCTGCCACATATCCGCCCTTCCGCCCTCCCGCCCTCCCGCCCTTCCGCCCTCCGCACACATACATACAAACATTCCGCTTTATAAAGGTACTAGCTGAACCCGGCACGCGTTGCTGTGCCCTATTTAGGAGATGTGTGGAAGTCTGGGTATGTATGGGTTGGTAGTGATGTGACTATGTGTGTTGTGTGTGTTTTTATGTGTCTGTTTGGGTGTATATATGTGTGTGTATGTGTGTTTATTTTTCTGTGTATGTATATGTGTATATATATATGTGTGTGTTTGTACGTGTATGTATTTGTGTTTGTATGTGTATGTATGTTTGTGTGTCTGTTTATGTGGTGTGTATGTTTGTGTGTATATATGTGTAGGTGGGTATGTATATGTTTATATATGTGTTTGTGTATATGTGTGTATATATATCACACAGGAGGACAGACAACATATGCCTGCAGCTGAGTCAGTTTTTTCAGGGAGGGAATTAAATGAATTAAACCAGATAGAGATAAACAAGGAAGATGTTCTCACATACCTTACTAAACTAAACGTCAACAAATCACCAGGGCCAGATGGCATCCACCCCAGAGTTCTTAAGGAACTCAAGTGTGAAATTGCTGAAATTCTAGCCAAAATATATAACCTTTCTCTAAGATCAGGCACTCTACCCGAGGACTGGAGGGAGGCAAATGTAACTCCGATCTTCAAGAAAGGATCCAGGGGTGATCCAGGAAATTATAGGCCAGTTAGTCTAACCTCAGTTCCAGGCAAAGTGATGGAAACCATTATTAAAGAAAAAATTACTAAGCACATAGAAGAACAGGCATCGCTGAAGGAAAATCAACATGGTTTCTGCAAAGGCAAATCATGTCTTACTAACTTGTTAGAATTCTTTGAGGGTGTAAATAAACACATAGATAAAGGGGACCCAATTGATATTGTTTACCTTGACTTTCAAAAGGCTTTTGACAAAGTCCTCACCAAAGGCTCCTAAATAAGCTCTTCAGCCATGGAATCAGGGGACAGGTCTTGTCCTGGATTGGAACCTGGCTAAACTGTAGGAAACACAGGGTGGTAATAAATGGACATTTCTCTGGGTGGAAAGAGGTGAGAAGTGGCGTACCCCAAGGTTCAGTTTTGGGTCCGTTACTTTTTAATTTATTCATTAATGATCTGGATGTAGGAGTGAATTCTGAGGTAGCAAAGTTTGCAGACGACACTAAATTGTTCAGGTAGTTAAAAATGAAACTGATTGTAAAGAGCTCCAGAAAGATCTCTCGAAATTGAGTGAATGGGCAACAAAGTGGCAAATGCATTTTAACCTAAACAAGTGTAAAGTCATGCACATCGGGCAAAGAACCCCAACTACACCTACAAATTGATGGGGTCAAAGCTTTCGAGACAAACCAGGAAAGGGATCTTGGGGCTTGGTGGACAGCTCAATGAAGATGTCAACCCAGTGCGCAGCAGCAGTGAAAAAAGCAAATTCTATGCTAGGCATGATCAGAAAGGGAATCGAAAATCGGTCAGCAAATGTTGTATTACCTCTCTACAAATCGATGGTAAGGCCACATTTGGAGTACTGTGTACAATTCTGGTCTCCGCACCTTAAGAAGGATATAACGGAACTGGAAAAGGTGCAGAAAAGGGCAACAAGAATGATCCAAGGGATGGAGCGGCTCCCTTATCAAACCAGGTTGCAACGCCTTGGTCTTTTCAGCCTTGAAAGACGGCGTTTAAGAGGTGACTTGATCGAAGTGTATAAAATCATGCATGGGATAGAAAAGGTGAATAAAGAAAAACTGTTTTCTTTGTCACAAAACACTAGGACTAGAGGGCACTCCCTGAAGCTCCAAGGTAGGAAAATTAGGACTAATAAAGGGAAATATTTCTTCACCCAGAGGGTCATTGGGTTATGGAACTCACTTCCAGAAGAGGTTGTGACAGCTGTCAGCCTGGACAACTTCAAGGCAGGATTAGACAGATTCATGGATACCAAGTGTATCGGTAGTTACTGAAAAGGACATTCAAGTGCCACCTCGGAGTTGGTTGAGGTAGGCAGGATTTCCCTGGGTACTGGTTGTGGGGGTCAGGAGCAGGTCAGGGTTTTGCCCTCCCTTCTGCTCGAGATCCCCGTGTACAACTGGTGGGCCACTGTGTGATACAGAATGCTGGACTAGATGGGCTGAGGTCTGATTCAGCATGGCTCTTCTTATGTTCTTATGTTCTTATATGTGTATGTATATGTGTATATATGTGTGTGTATTTTAGTGTGTTTGTGTATGTATGTATGTGTGTGTATATATGTGTGTGTATATATGTGTATGTGTGTATATTTTTGTTTGTATTTATTTGTGTGTGTATATATACGTTTGTGTGTATTTGTGTGTGTGTGTGTGTATATATGTCTGTGTATACATTTGTATGTGTATATACTGTATATATGTGTGTGCAGTTGGGGGGAGGGTGCGATGGGGGACCCTGGGTAGGAGGTTGGTTGTTGTACTTCCCTGCCGAAAGGGGGGCCGAAGGGGGACCTTCGCAAGGAGGACGGGTGCATCGCCTCCTTGCCTTCCTCCGTGGTCCCGGGCCGCGTGGGTTGTGTCCGGAAATGCTTGGGAGGCTGGGAGTCGGAGGAGGAGGCGGATAGAGGCATGGGACTTCAGTTCCCAGAAAGCTCCGCCCCTGTTTCCCAGTGAGAGGCGCGGAGCCTTCTGGGAGGTGTAGTTCCTTGTCCGTAGTCATCTCCTCCGTCGTTTCCCAGGCGCCCCATGGACCCTGGTTGTGCCGTGGGCGCCTTCTCCCCGCATCCTTGTCCTTCCTTGGTGGCTGCCATCCTGGCCTGGGTTCAGAACCGGATGGCAGTCGCCGAGGACGGGTCAGGACGCGGCGGAGAAGACGGCCAGGGCGCCCGCCGCGCCGCCTCCGCCGCCCGCGTCCTTGGCTTTCCTCAGCGGCTGCCATCCTGGCCTGGGTTCAGAACCGGATGGCAGTCCCCGAGGAAGGGCAAGGACGCTGCGGAGAAGGCGGCCAAGGCGGTGCCCATGTGTCCCGGCTTGAGGAGCGGCCTGGTAGCGGCGGAGGAGGTGGGCATGGCGTCAGCGGCGCGGGTGGGGTAATGTCTTGGGGCGTGGGGTGGGAGGGAGGAGGAGGAGGGGCGGGGCCAAGGGGAGGCGGGGTGGGAGGGTGTGTTGGAGGAGGGGCAAGGCGTTGCCGCGGCCGCCACAGTTCGCCGTTTGTGCATGCGTGGAAAGGTTGTTTTTCGGGGGTGTTTTAGAGGGTGGTGGGTTGTGTTTCGGGGTGTTTTTGTGGGCCCTATAGGGACCCCGGGGTATGGGTCAGTGGCCTGGCGATTTTTGTGGGTCTTGGACATGTAGTTTTCACGCCTATTTGCCGGGTACCACGACCACTCTCTTTTTATATATATAGATACAGATACAGATATACAGATACAGACTAGCTGTACCCGGCCACACGTTGCTATGGCCCAGTCATGTTAAATGGAAAAGGAAGAAAGAGGTAGTTTCTAATACATGTAATTTCATAATGCTTGTGGGTATACAATATTTTTGTTGCCCCACTGTCTGTGAAATAATAATAATATTAATAAATGGTGACAGCAGGATTGAAGAGAAACAACTGGAAAAGCTGACATGATATGAGGATTTAAAGAGGAACTGCAAAGACTGGCACAAGCCAGTGGTAATCAGCACACTGGGTGCAGTGCCTAAAGACCTTGGCTTGCGCTTAAACACAATTGGTGCTGACAAAATTGCCATCTGCAGAAGGCCACCTTACTGGGATCTGCACACATTATTCGCCGATAATCACAGTCCTAGACACTTGGGAAGGGTCAGACGTGTGATCCAATACAACAGCCAGTGAAATGATCTTGTCTGCTGTGGACACATCTTGTTGTGTTTCAGATAATAATAATGGTGTAAATAATAACAACACTGGCCTATATCATCGATATAATAATACTGGTGTAGATAATAATGATACTAATAGCAATGATACTGGTTTATATTATAATGATCAGTGTGTTTGGGGAAACACTCTGACCTTTCCTTTCCTTCCCTCCTATCTATCTCTCCCTTCCTACCATTCATTTTTCTTTCCTTCTGAGCCTCCAGTCAAGCAGGGTGTGAGGCTACAGGAGCCCAGTGGGCCTACCTCCTTGTCTGGCTCCTTCCCTCCCACCCCTGGGCCCATGCCCCACACAGCCTGGTTCTGTTCTGGAGGGAGGCAGGGTAAAGGGGCCATCAGGCCATGGATCCCAAATGGTGGCTCCAGCTAGACCTGGAGGCAGGGGCAGGGTGGAGAGAACCAGAGATGGAGTTTGTGAGGAGGAGAGCCAAGTGCCAAGCATGGATGGCTTTAAAGAGAGCAAAGCCTACCATTCAATCCTTTCTTCCTTCTGAGCCTCCAGTCTTCCTGGAGGCGTGGGCATGAGGTGGTGCCGGGAAAGGCCGGGCAGGGTGTGAGGCAACAGGAGTCCGGGGCTTGGGCTGGGCCTACCTCCTTGCCTGCCTGCCTGCCTGCCTGCCTCCCTCCCTCCCCTGGGCCCTTGCCCCACCCCTCTTTCCGGGATTTCCCTACCGTCCAGCAGATGGTGCTGTTTTTGATGCCAAGCATGTTTTACCTCAGGGCTGTCCAACTGGCGGCCCTGGGGCCGTACACGGCCCCCCAGCCTGTTGGCTCCGGCCCCAGCTATGCCCCCGGCCGCCATTTTTAATTTTTTTAAAAAAAAATTTAAATGGCGGCCGGGGGGGGGGGAGGCGGGGCAGGGAGGAGGAAGTGAGCCAGCTCCTCCTCCCTGCACCGCCCTCTTTTTCCCTCTCTCACCGGAGCCGATGCAAATCGGTTTGCATCGGCGCGGCGAGAGGGGACAAGGGTGGTGCAGGGAGGAGGAAGAGAGCTAGCTCCTCCTCCCTGCACCGCCCTCTTCTTCCCTCTCTCTCTCCGGAGCCAATGCCTTGGAGGGAGGGGGTCCCCGCAGCGCCTCCCTCCCTTCCAAGCTTGCTTCCCCACGAGCCTTCAGGTTTGGGGAAGGGTTTTCACCCGGCACTCGAGACGCGAGTGCCGGGCGAAAACCCTTCCCCAAACCTGGAAGGCTGGCGGGGAAAGCGAGTGGCGCTTCTCGCTTCTCCCACCAGCCATCCAGGCTGGCGGGGGAGTTTTCGCCCAGCTCCCGTGTCCCTCTGCTCAGAGGGACACAGGAGCCGGGCGAAACCCCTCCCCGAAGCCTGGAAGGCTCACGGGGGAAGCGAGCGCCGCTTCTTGCTTCCCCCGGCAGCCATCCAGGCTTGCGGGAGGGTTTCCCTGGGTGACGTTAGGCTGGGTGACGCCTGACGTCACCCAGCCTAACGTCACCCAGGGAAACCCTCCTGAAAATAGGCGGGCCGCGCAGGAGGCCGGCCACGCCCCCGGGAGTGGCTCACTGCAGCCCCCCAGGTGATCAGTGCCACTTCTTCCGGCCCTTGGGCCGGAAGAAGTTGGACAGCACTGTTTTACCTGTTACAGGTGTAACATCTACAATAGTAGGTATGTGAATACATAAAAACACTTGGCTATTCAAATGCTATGTTGTATCCAAATTTTGAACCAATCGAAGTATTTTGGAAGATTTTAGGTTATTCTTACGTGGACATTTACATTTTTATTTCCAGTAGAGTCTCGCTTATCCAACCTTCGCTCATCCAACATTCTGCATTATCCAACACAGTCTGTCTCCCACCTGGATTCACAACTGTTTCAATACATTGTGATGGTTTGGTGATAACTTTGTAAATACAGCAATTACTACTTAACCGTGTATTGAACTGCTTTTTCTGTCAATTTGTTGTAAAATATGATGTTTTGGTGTTTAATTTGTAAAATCATAACGTAATTTGGTTTTTAATAGGCTTTTCCTAATCCATCCAAATGAAGTTGTGAGCTATGCTGGCGGTGGCATAATAGCCACTGGTAGGGCCTCCCATGCCGGACAGGTCACAACCGAAGGGTCTGACAAAGAGTGTCAACGGGTAGGATGGGCTCTCTAGCCTTTTGGCAACCATCCTAAGAGAAGGAAAACTAATTTCAAACCTGGGCAGATGGTGCTCGTCTAACCCTGTAAGGTCAACCATCTAAGAGAAGGAAACTCGAACCAAACCTACGACCTGAGGACCTCGCTGCCACCGTCCAAGCTTGCTAGGCCCCGGCAGACGAACTTTTGGTTTAAAGGGTGAGGCCAGTTCTGTGCACACTGCACTCCACCAGAAAAATCCATTGCACAGGCTCGAAGGACACACATCCCAATCCATCCTCATTATATATATGTTCTGCTGGCCTGTTTATGTTGGATAAACGAGACTGTATATAGATGGGAAGTTCATGACAGCCTTCCAAGGTTTAAAACAACTTGTTGCTCATCACCAGAGAGTGAAAAAATATGGAAAAAGTTGGCATATGCAATAAAAATAAAGCAATCCCTTACTGCAACTTCAGTTGTGCTTGGCTACAACTCCCATCAGCAACAAGGTGTATGTGGAGGAATGGGAGCTATAGTGCAGCATACATCAAAGCTGCCTGATGAGTTTCAGAGCTCAATTGGGACTACAACCTGGATGCCACAAGTCCAGCACTCTACCCTCTATTCCATAGTGGCTGGATACAGAATTCTCATCTGATTTTTAAAAAGGAAAAAATGATGAGTACTTCAGTAAGGCCTTCAACAAGGTCTCCCATGACCTTCTGGCAAACAAACTAGGCAAATGTGGGCTAGGCAAAACTACTGTTAGGTGGATCTGTAATTGGTTAAGCGGACTAACCCAGAGGGTGCTCACCAATGCTTCCTCTTCGTTCTGGAAAGAAGTGACGAGTGGAGTGCCATAAGCAGGGTTCTGTCCTGAGCTCTGTCCTGTTCAACATCTTTATTAATGACTTAGATGAAGGGTTAGAAGGCAGGATCATCAAGTTTGCAGACAGCACCAAATTGGGAGGGATAGCCAATACTCCAGAAGACAGGAGCAGACTTCAAACCGATCTTGACAGATTAGAGAGATGGGCCAAAACTAACAAAATGAAGTTCAACAGTTACAATTGCAAGATACACCACTTAGGCAGAAAAAATGAAATGCAAAGATGGGGGACGCATGGCTCGAGAGCAGCACATGTGAAAAAGATCTTGGAGTCCTTGTGGACAACAAGTTAAACATGAGCCAACAACATAATGCAGCAGCACAAAAAGCCAATGAGGTTTTTGACCTGCATCAATAGGAGTCTTGTGTCTAGTCATGCTCCCCCTCTATTCTGCCTTGGTTAGACCACATCTGGAATACTGTGTCAAATTCTGGGCACCACAATTGAAGGGAGATGTTGACAAGGTGGAATGTGTCCAGAGGAGGGTGACTAAAATGATCAAGGGTCTGGAGAACAAGCCCTATGAGGAGCGGCTTAAACAGCTGGGCATGTTTAGCCTGCAGAAGAGAAAGCTGAGAGGAGGCACGATAGCCATGTAAAAGTATGTGAGAGGAAGTCATAGGGAGGAGGGAGCAAGCTTGTTTTCTGCGTCCCCTGGGGATGCAGAACAATGGCTTCAAACTACAAGAAAGGAGATTCCATCTGAACATTAGGAAGAACTGCCTGACTCTGAGAGCAGTTCACCAGTGGAACTCTCTTCCCCGGAGTGTGGTGGAGGCTCCTTCTTTAGAGGCTATTAAACAGAGGCTGGGTGGCCACCTGTCGGGGGGGTGCTTTGAATGCAATTTTCCTGCTTCTTGGCAGGGGGTTGGACTGGGTGGCCCATGACGTCTCTTCCAACTCTATGATTCTATGAGTAAAAGAGGAAGGCCTTTTCCAAATACTCCCTGACTCTGATCCGGCAGTTTTCGCAACAAGGAAGAATGATTAAGGCCTCATTTCAGAGGGAGTCTCCAAGAGATGGATTACCTGAACAAGAAATCGGGCCTCCCAGGCACATCTGTCTAAAGCCATTAGCAGGGCAGACACAAGCGTGCATAGAACATTCGACGCAGTTTGAGCCAATCTGCAGAGGCTGCACTGTCAGAAAATGGGTCTTGTCATGCAAAACACACAGTCCAGGCCAGGTTCCTGAAATGGCCTCAAGGCTACATGAGGCTAGACAGGGCAAGGCTGAAATCAAAAGTCAAATATTCAAGTCCTATCGGGGAGAAGCAGATCCCGGAGGTGGAATTCGAGCCACGTTTGGAAGATGGTATGTCAAGCCAGGGAAGAAATAAACAAGATGGGACAAAGGAGAGCTGCTAAGCGGATCCCTGAACAATAGACAAAAACAGGGAACTGGAGAGAGGGAACAAAGACAGGCTCTTAAGAGGGAAAGGGTGCTGGTTTCATAGCTGATGCAAGGGAGCATTCAGTGGAGGGAAGAACACCCTGCCTAGAAGCCTGTCAGATGAAAGTGAAAGATAGGCAGGCAACCTCCACTCTGATTCGAGCAATAGATAAAAGGTGGAAAATGTGTAACAGGGAGCCAGAAAGGTATAGTGGGTAAGAGTAGGGCCCCATCTACATTTCAGGCACAACAGGCTACAGAGTAGTAGTAGTAGAACAAACCGTAGGTATGAGAACCGACAAATGTGTTGTATAAAGATCAATTGATTAAGCATATGGTAAATTACAAACAGTACACAATTACTGCACTCTAACCCAACACATACAGTAGAAAATATTACAATGAAGGGTGAAAGTCCAATGATATAAGTATAAATATTGTAGCAAAGTCACTGAAATACCTCCCAAATGATTCCCAGTCAATCGAAACTGAAACGGAGCGAATCCGCAGAAAATCTGAATCGAGGATGTGTCCCATGCACATTGAAGTTAATCCTGGAAGTTTAGCAAATGCGCCATCAATATATCCTCGACGATAAGGTGGAAATCAATATTTACGGGTGGGAAAGTTTATTTCTAGGTGCAAATACTAGAGATGTTGTAGCGTTGAGCGGTGGAAAACAATCCAAATGAGGATGTAAGATCCATGAGGATCCTGGGGCCGGCCATTTACGGTGGAACTGCAAGGTCCGACCCAACCCATTTCTCCTCGTAAAGAGGCTTCTTCAAAGTGGAAAAGTAAATGACCAGCTAAGTAGCAGGCGTCCTAGTCATCATAGAACGGGGGAACATGTAACATCGCAAATGCATCAGAATATTTCAGGCTGCTATTTAACTGCATTGAACTGGATTATATGTGTCTACACTGCCATTTAATGAAGTTCAACACAACTGTATTCTGAAACTGCATTGTATGGCAATGTAGATGGGGCCTTGGGGTATGACTTAGGAGATCAGGGTTTGAAAATCTACTCAGCCATGGAAATTGACTAGTGACCTTGACCGAATCACACTCTCAGCCTAAAAAAAAGGAAAAAGCAACCCACCACCTCTAGACAAATGGCTGGAAAACTCTGTGATGGGCTTGACAAAAGTCAGAAATGACTTGAAGGCACACAATAACAGAAATGAGGCTCCCCAGATGACAGTGAACTCCAACTCTTAACAGCCCCTGTCAGCAGAGGGTGGCAAGGGATGATGGGAATCCATTCTAATGCTTCTTATAAGCCCTGATGCATGACCCTTTCAATATTTTAAACCTGAGATACCTGCTTTAGGCAGCTCTTGTAGAGCCACATTAACATCCTCATCTGGCCCCTTTAAATGCTTTATATCAGGGGTCAGGAACCTACGGCTCGGGAGCCAGATGTGGCTCTTTTCATGATTGCATCTGGCTCTCCAGAGCAGCCCGGGCCTTGGTTTCCCAGCATGCAGCGGGGAGGAATGACGCAAATGCGCCATGACTGCCGTTTCAGCACCGCCAGTGCTGCCTCTTCCTCATCCCCCGCTGCTCTCGGGGCCCTGCTCCCTCTTCGCCGGGGATGACAGAGCCCAGCGGTGGTGCCTCATCCTCATCTTCCTCTTTGTCCTCTGCAGACCCGGATTACCCATAAGGCCACCTGAGGCCATGGCCTTGGGCGGCACGTTTGGGGGGGCAGCGGATCCGTACCCCCATTTTAAAAAAAAAATCCCAAAAAAATCACCAAAAAAAGGGCGCATGCGCGCCGCCCCCTCCCTTTGCTCTGCTTTAGGAGGGAGGGAGGGAGGAAGGGTCGACTTCGCTCCTTACTCCGCCCCTCCCCGCCTCCTCACCGGATTGAAGGAAGCAGGGCGGGGCGAGGAGGAGAAAGAGGCGCCCTCCCGCTGCGCGTCCTGCACGCCGCCCACCCCGTTTCGGCAGGGTTGGCGCGACACAAGGGAGGAGGGGCGGCGGCGGAACTCCTCTCTGCCTCCTCCCTGGCGTGGCATCACCAGGCAGGAAGGAGGCGAAGCCGCGCCGCCGCCCCTCCTCCCTTGCGTGGCGTGGCGGCGCAAGGGAGGAGCGGCGGCGCGCGGCTTCTCTCTGCCTCCCTGGCTTGGCGTCGCCAGGCAGGGAGAAGGAGGCAGAGAGAAGTCCCGCTGCCAGCCCTCCTCCCTTGCGTTGTCACGCCACGCAAGGGAGGAGGGGCGACGGCGGGACTCCTCTCTGCCTCCTCCCTGGAGTGGCGTGGCGTGGCCAGGCAGGGAGGAGGAGGAGGCGAGAGCTGCGCCGCCGCCTCTCCTCCCTTGCGTGGCATGGCGACGCAAGTGAGGAGCGTCAGCGCAGCTTCGCCTCCTCCTCCCTGCCTGGCCACGCCACGCCACACCAGGGAGGATGCAGAGAGGAGTCGCGCCAGCCCCACCGAAAAGGGATGGGCGGCGCGCAGGATGGGTGGCGCGCAGGACGCGCGGCAGGAGGGCGCCTCTTTCTCCCCCTCGCCCCGCCCTCCTTCCTTCAATCCGGTGAGTAGGGGCGGAGCCGGGGGCGGGGAGGGGCGGAGCCGGGGGGCGGGGAAGGGCGGAGGCAGACCCTTTGGCCTAGGGCGGCAAAAGGGCCTGATCCGGGCCTGGTCCTCTGCCACGGGCCTCGGAATAGGCGGCGGAGGCGGGCCTGGCCCTGGCGCCGCGGACCTGGCCTTGCTGCCTGCGGGGGAACGCCCAACTCATCGCCCTCAACATTGGGCAGCTCAAGAGCTGCTGCCTCGACTCCTTCCAGAGGGACTGCCTTGCTGACGTCAACACCAAGGTTGGCCTTGGCCCCGCGCCCCTCCCCCCTTCCTTCCTTTCTCTTCCTTTCTTTTTCCCTCTCTTTTTCTTCATTCTTTCCTTTCTCCTTCCTTTTCCCTCCCTCTCTCCCCTTCCTTCTTTCCTCCATTCTCTTCCTTCCTTCCTCTTCCTTCCTTTCTTTCTCCCCTTCACCCTTTCCTTCTCACAGGGACAAATGCAAGATACTCCACTTAGGCAGAAAAAATGAAATGCAAAGATACAGAATGGGGACGCCTGGCTCAAGAGAAGTACGTGTGAAAAAGGTCTTGGAGTCCTCATGGACAGCAAGTTAAACATGAGCCAACAATGTCATGCAGCAGCAGCAAAAAAAAAAGCCGATTGGATTTTGGCCTGCATCAATAGGAGTCTAGTGTCCAGATCCAGGGAAGTCATGCTATGGCTCTATTCTGCTTTCATCAGACCATATCTGGAACACTGTGTCCAATTATGGGCACCACAATTGAAAGGAGATGTTGACAAGCTGGAATGTGTCCAGAGGAGGGTGACTAAAATGATCAAAGGCTTGGAGTACAAGCCCTATGAGGAGCAACTTAAAGAGCCAGGCATGTTTAGCCTGCAGAAGAGAAAGCTAAGAGAAGACATGATGAGGGCCATGTATTAATATGTGAGGGGAAGTCATAGGGAGGATGGAACAAGCTTGTTTTCTTCTATCCTGGAGACTAAGACACAGAACAATGGCTTCAAACTGCAGGAAAGGAGATTCCACCTGAACATTAGGAAGAACTTCTTCACCGTGAGAGCCGTTCAGCAGCGGAACTCTCTGCCCCGGAGTGTGGTGGAGCCTCCCTCTTTGGAGGCTTTTAAGCAGAGGCTGGGTGGCCATCTGTCGGGGGTGCTTTGAATGCAATTTTCCTGCTTCTTGGCAGCAGGTTGGACTGGATGGTCCACGAGGTCTCTTCCAACTCTATGATTCTAATAATCAAGAAACTACTGGTGTGACCCTTGCTTTTCCCAAGAACAAGGGTAGTTACAAAAGTGGCCTCACCCCATTCCCTCCCTAGAGACTTCATCACACTAAAGAAAAAATCAACTTAAAATCTGGTTTTTGCCTCATGCAGAATTCTGAGGTTTGTAGTTAGTGAGGCTATTAAATGCCCCTCCCTAAACTACACACCCCAAATTCTGCAGGAGGCAGAAACTGGATTTTAAGTGGATTTTTTCTCTAGTGTGATGAAACCCGATATCTACCAACTCACTTTGCCCAAGTGTCCAAAAAACAAAACTCTATACATTTGCCAAAGGTAGTTCTGGTGGGAGCAAAGCCATATCCAAACATGCCTTCTTAATTCTCTCCATGTGTGTCCATGTGTGTCAGCGTGCTGGAAGCAAAGACCACCAGTATTGGATGGTCCTCCGCCATCAATTCCGCTGGAACAACCGCGTTGTCAGGATGCCTGATCACCATCTCCCAAAGCAGTTGCTTTACTCCGAACTCAGGAAAACTGAATGTTGGAGGACAGGAAAAGAGATTTAAAAACTGTGGCATTGACACAGAGAACTGGGAAGCTCTGGCCCTTGAGCGCTCTAGCTGGAGGTCAGCTGTGACCAGCAGTGCTGCAAAATTTGAAGAGGCACGAAGGGAGGGCAAAAAGGAGAAACGTGCCAAAGAGGAAGGTGCATTAAGCCAACCCCGACCGGACCGCCTTCCATCTGCAAACCGATGCCCTCTTTGCAGGAGAACATGTGGGTCAGGAATAGGGCTCCACAGTCACCTACGTACCCACCGCCAGGACACCGAACTTTGAGGACAATCTTGCTCGGACAATGAGGGATTGCCTAAGTAAAGTAAGTGTAGCAAGGTCACTATTGCAGCCTCTATGAGCTAAGGAAAACCTTCAGACCAAACTGGGGGTTTGCAGGAAGGAAAGCGAAAGACAGAAGCGTCTTTTCACCTCTGTGTCTGCACTATAATAATAATAATACTTTATTTATACCCCGCCACCATCTCCCCGAAGGGACTCGGGGCAGCTTACATGAGGCCAAGCCCAATGACACATCAGTATAAACAACACAGCAACAAATAAATAAGACAGTACAATTAGTAAACTCACATATAAGCAGTAACAGACAAAGTTTAAAACCATAATGGCTGGACCAGATGTAATATATTAAAATTTTAAAATAAATGAACACGACATGAACAGAGGTAGGATGTATCTAGCCAGAGGGCTTTGAAGGATAATATGGGGAGATCAACCCAACAGGTAGTTAAAGTGCTTCTGAGGACATTTTGCAGGGAATTGATCAGAGCAGGGAGTTGTTTACTTTATTCAGGGAAGGCACATTGGAATAGCCCCGTTTTCAGGCTCCTCCTAAAGACTGCCAATGCGGGTGGGGGTGGGTTCCCCGTCCCGCAGCATGGACTGGCCAGAGGAGAGACTGATTTGGGTGGAGGGACGTCGGCAGCAGCGGCTTCGCAGCCACCCTCTTCTCAGGCGGCCATCCTGCGGCTCCCGCCTCGCCCTGCGGCTGACACAGAGCCGGGAATCCATCCGAAGTAATTGAAACAGAAGAGCCTCTCTGCAATCAACCAATTAGGACGCTGGAGCCAACGGGGGAGGCGGATTCTCAAGGCACAAGGACTTGAGCTGCCGCCTGCATGCATGCATGGATGGATGGGCGGACGAAGAGATGCTCTACAGAGGAAGAGAGGTGTGGCTGGCTCTGGGAAATTGAAGCAGAAGGTGCTTCTCCTGATCCTCTGCCAGGGCTCCCGAGATAAATGTGACAAGGTGGAACTAGAATGCATTGGGACCCCAGCGTTGGAAGGGGCTTCCTCTCAAAACTGAGTTTGAAACAAGGTAATGACATTGTGGCATAATGTAAGATAAACCACGTGTAGTTCACGTTTGATCAGTCCACACACTGTCTTGCCAGAGAAAGGAAATGTCGAAATCCACAAGCATGTGGACAATTTCAACAGAAAGGAAGAAACCATGAAAACTTCAACTTGTCCAGCAATCAGCATTCAAATTAATAACTGGGGCAAGTTACAGGGAGCAGTCAACCCCCCTGTTTAAAGAACTGCATTGGCTGCCATTTATTTTCTGGTTCCAATTCAAGGTACAGGTGATCACCTATAAAGCCCTAAAGGGTTCGGGACTCGCCTACCTTCGTGACCAGATCTCCCTCCATGAAGCAGCTCGAGCCCTCTGCTCCTCGGGAGAGGCCCTCCTGTTGCCCCTGCCAGTCTCACAGACTTGTCTGGTGGGCCTTCTCCTCTGTGGCCCCCCGACTCTGGAATTCATTGCCTGGAGACATTAGGAAAGCCTCCACTCTGGAGACCTTTAAAAAAAACACCTGAAAACCTGGCTCTTCCGCTGTGCCTTTGGAGAGTAGTTATTTAATTTCTACCATTGCTCTCCTCAATGCCCCCGTTCTTAGAGTCCATCTCCCCCCCCCCATAAAATGATGTTTTTCCCATAAGGATGCTATTCCGCTTATCTCACTCTGAGTTTTTAATATTTTATATGTATACCTGCGACCAGCCCTGTCTTTGTGATTTTAGATATTTAGTTGTATGTATTTTTATTTATATGTATGTATTTCTTATTGTGTTTATTGCTGATGTTTTGATTTTATTTTATTTTAATTGTTGTCTGGGCTTGGCCTCATGTGAGCCGCCCCAAGTCCCCATTGAGGAGATGGGGGCGGGGTACAAATAAAGTTGATTATTATTATTATTATTATTATAAAATGAACCAAATCTGGCTACCAGTATTTTTTAAAAAAATCTCTAAAATCATAGTAGTAAATAAAGAGCAAAGCTCAAAGACAGGGGAACTCCAGACAAGCAACAATCAGGGACAGCTAATCACCTCTCAACAAAAGATCCCCCCAGGCAGGAACAAGCCACACCTAAACTGCCAGGCCATCCTATGCTAATCAAGGTAGCCAATTGAAACATTCACACCTAGCTCCAACGGGCAAGAGTTCTTTCTCCCTCCCTGGACTTTCCATAGCTATATAAACCCATTTTTATAGTTTCCAAACAGACCTCACAACCTCTGAGGATGACTGCCATAGATGCAGGTGAAACGTCAGGAGAGAATGCTTCCGGAACATGGCCTTACAGCCCGCAAAACCTACAACAACCCAAAGAAAATACGCCACACAGAACAATAAAGAACAAGTAGTTTACTCTCCTTAGTTCAGAACAATATATGTATAATGTGATCAGTTGTATCAACTCGCATATTGTCCTTTTTATACAAGATTTAAAATGGTCTTTCTCTGTCCATGCGGATAAACCTCCTTTCAGCAGCTCATGAAGCAAGAGTACACTTCAAACTTTCTCTTCAGACGGCCTCTCTGCACCTGCATAACTCAAGCCTGAACAAAAATGTAACAATATCCAAAAGTCCCAGGCTTAGCCATCTCCCCAGGCATTGCCTGACCAATCAGCTTCAGGCATCTTATTTTACAGCTGACACACATTAATGGATTCCTTGCATGCTTCAACAGATAGAACATGAACTTCGTATTTTCCCTTCTTTGCAGAAATATATGCTTATGATTTTTAAAAATGAACAAATACATGAACTTGGTTTTTTTTTTCTCCTAGAAAGACATGGTTATGATAAAATATGAAGGAACTGGGCAGCTTCCTTCTGGATCAATGCACTGGCTGAACACTCCTTTTCTAAGCCCAGTTGTTATTGTGTGCCTTTGCTTCCAACTTATGGAGACCATATTACCAGGTTTTCAGGGGGCCCATTGAGGGCCTTTCCACACAGACCTAGATCCCAGAATATCAAGGCAGAAGATTTGTGTCTCACTCAACTGCCAATACACTTAACCGGTTCCTATGGGGATTGTAGTTTCTGGTTGCTTGGGCGTTACTAGTAAAAATAGGCCTAATACTATGCTCCATACTATACCATACCGTAAACTCTGTTTTAACTTGATTGTAATATTGAAATTCAGTAGATAAAGGTAGAGGTTTTCCTCTGACATTAAGTCCAGTCGTGTCCGATTCTGGGAAATCTCCATTTCTAAGCCGAAGAGACAGCGTTGTTCGTAGACACCTCCAAGGTCATGTGGCCGGCATGACTGCATGGCGCACTGTTACCTTCCTGCTGAAGCGGTACCGGGACTGTGGCACAGCTGGCTGGGAGTCAGCAGCATTAAGATCACTACTAACCAAAAGGTTATGAGTTCGAAGCCAGCCTGGGTCGGAGTGAGCTCCCGACCAAAATTGTGTAGCTAGTTGTCAGCCTTTGCAGCCCAAAAGACAGTTGCATCTGTCAAGTAGGAAACTTAGGTACCACTTTGTGGGGAGGCTAATTTAACTAATTTACGAGGCCATAAAAATCTCTAGGAAGTATGCAAATAATGAGGAAGCGACACCTCCCCTGGTGGCCAGAAGCTGGAATGTTAAATAGCCTCTGAGTGTCTGTCTATATATGTTGTATGTCTATGGCATTGAATGTTTGCCATGTATATGTACATTGTAATCTGCCCTGAGTCCCCTGCAAAGTAAGAAGGGCAGAATATAAATACTGTAAACAAATAAAATAAATACCTATTGATCTATTCACATTTGCATGTTTTTGAACTGCTAGGTTGACAGAAGCTGGGGCTTATTGTCAACCTTTGGAACTCGAAAGACAGTTGCATCTGTCAAGTAGGAAATTTTGGTACGACCTATGTGTGGGGAGGCTAATTTAACAAAATTTACGAGGCCATAAAAAATCTCCAGCAAAAAGCATGCTGGGAATGCGGAAAGTACTTCATCAGTGTTGCAGATGGACAGTGAAGCGACAGCTGCCCTGGTGGCCATAAAAAAGTTAAATAGCCTCTGACTGTCTGTCTATATGTGTTGTGTGTCTATGGCATTGAATGTTTGCCATGTATGTGTCCTGCGGGGTGAGTAGGGCGGAATATAAATACTGTAAATAATAATAAAACAAAGCTCACGCCGCTCCCCGGATTCAAACCTGCAACCTTTCAGTCCACAAGTTTAGCAGCTCAGCGGTTTAACCCGCTGTGCCCCTGGGGCCAGTAATTCAGTAATTGAAGGAAAATAAATACAAAAAACCATTTTTTAAAAAGGATTATTTCAGTTTGTTGTCAATTGTTTGAGAGTCTGGTCAACTGAGAGCCTGTCTACTGAATAATCATTCCATACCAGGGGTGCTCATTAGGTAGATTGCGACCTACTGGTAGATCGCGTAGTAGGGCGTCCTGGTAGATCGCAGGCAGGGCGGGAGGAAGGCTCAGTCCCGCCCCGCAGGCTCCCGATGCCGCCCAGGTGCAGAAGAAGGTTGGACTGGATGGCCCTTGGAGGTCTCCTCCTATTCTAGGAACCCATTGTTGTTGTTATTATTATCAGAGGCTGAATGGCCATCTGTGAGGAATGCTTTGATTGTGTTTTTCCCTTATGGCAGAAGGAGGTTGGAATGGATGGCCCTTGGAGGTCACCTTCTACTCTAGGAACCTATTGTTGTTGTTACTATTAGTAGTAGTAGTAGTAGTAGTAGTAGCAGAGGCTGAATGAATATTATCATTATTATTATGAATAAATTCAGGGGCTTATTATACTTATATCTCGTTGAATTCAGTCTTAAAATATATTATATGGCTTTCACTGAAATAAATTTCCAAATATTTCGCTTTTATGGCTCTCTGAGTAGTGGGTAGGGAGATCATTTTGACTTGGTTGTTTTATAAGTAGCTCGCATGCTGAAAAAGTGTGGGCACCCCTGTTCCACACCATTGAGTCGGGGCACTTCAAAGTGGTGTCAAACTCCATTCATTCCATACCCCCACCCCCCAAATGGGTGTCTTTGGCCTAACTTGGTTTGCAGAGCCACTTGCCAAACGATGAAACCACTAGGCCACGCCGCCTCGGGAAGCTCCATCTGCTCCTGTGACTCATGCCTGAGAGGGGCACCTTTCCCTTCCCATTGATTAACGGAGGCGCTGAAGGGCCGTGTCTATGGAAAAGCAGCATCGCCTGATGATGGGCTTTGGCCGAGCCTTTTGGCCGAGCCGTGGAGAGAAAGCCTGGGCTTGGCTTGGCTCGCCTCTTCGCCCCGCCGCTTTGCAGGCCAACTGAGCGGCAGCCCTGGCTCTCCCGAGGAGCTGCCGCTTGCAACAAATCAGCTTGTCCACGAGCCAAGCCTGGGAGCCAATCCGGAGAGGGATGTGGGAAGCCGGCCTTGCTCAGGGAAGGAGGGAAGGCATTTGGGGCCCGCTAATCGCTCGGGTTCGCCCGGCTCCTTCCCTCCCCCCCTTCCTCCCTGCTGCTCCACAACCTTGTAGCTGTGCGCCTTCAGGGGATTGACGCGGGAGACCTTAAATATTTCATCCTGATCGTTAGGGCAGGGGAAACAGAAGGAGCAGCAGCAGCATTTAAGGTGGTCTGGAGGGGAAGGAAGCCAACTCGCCTCGAGCACAGTTGCAAAGCTTCCTCTGGATACAGCCGGCCCTCCTTACCCGCGGACCCAACCTCCGCGGCATGGGGTAAATCCTCAAAAGAATAGCTTTTGCCCTTTTGATAGAAGGGACCCCGTTTTGCTATGCCATTGCATCTACTGGGACTTGGCCATCAGTATCAACGGGGTGCTTTTTGAAGGTGTATCTGCGCTATACAATTATGTATAGCTTTAAGGCAGCCATGGGCAAATTTGGCCCTCAAGGGTTTGGACTGCAACTCCACCATTCCTAACAGCCTCAGGCCCTTTCCTTTTCCCCTCAGCCGCTTAGCGGCTGAGGGGAAAAGGAAAGGGCCTGGAGGCTGTTAGAATGGCGGGGAGTTGCAGTCCAAACACCCCCATGCCTGCCTTTTTAAGTCCCGATGGCCTGGCTTTATCCAATGCTTTCTTGAAATTTGTAGAGCCAGAGAGGCCTGCTGATACCCTGTATTGGTGTCACTGGTTACGTGCAGTCCCAAGGCTGACCAAAACAGCTAAACATCTCTCAACAAGGATTCCCAGGCAGTAAGACGCTAGACCTTGATAACTGCTCGGCCTGGGCTGCCCAGAAAGTCGATCGCGATCGACCCGTCGATCGCGATCGACCAGTCGATTGCGGGACCGAAGGAGGTTGATCGCAGCCGGATTGGGCGCTTCTCAGAGGGGGGCGGAGCCAGGCCGTGACAAGCCCCGCCCCCTTCCGGCTTCAGCACTCCCGCAGCTGCTCCAGCCTTGAGGAGGGACAGTGCCAAGCCAGCCTTGTGCCACTAGCTATGCCACCACCAGTGGTAGCTATGCCACCACTGGCTTGGCCCTGCCATCCTCAAGGCTAGAACTGAAGCCAGAGGGGGCAGAGCCAGGCTGCACCAAGCCCCACCCCCTCCCCAGCTTCAGCACTCCCAGCAGCTGATCCAGACTTGAGGATGGCAGGGCCAAGCCAGTGGTGGCATAGCTAGCACAAGGCTGGCTTGGCCCTGCCATCCTCCAGGCTGGAGCAGCTGCTGCTAGAGCTGAAGCCAGAGGGGGTGGAGCCAGGCTGTGCCAAGCCCCGCCCCCTCCCTGGCTTCAGCACTCCCAGCAGCTGCTCCAGCCTTGAGGATGGCAGTGCCAAGCCAGTGGTGGCATAACTAGCACAAGGCTGACTTGGCCCTGCCATCATCAAGGCTGGAGCAGCTGCTGCTAGAGCTGAAGCCAGAGGGGGCGGAGCCAGGCTGCACCAAGCCCCACCCCCACCCCCTGCTCCACCCTGCTTCTCTCTCATCCGGAAGCAAACATGGACGGTGCGCAGCGCAGGAAGCATGCATGCTGAAAAAGTGTGGGCACCCCTGTGCTAAGCCATTACATGCTAATCAAGCTGGCCAATTGCTACATCCACACCTACCTCCAACAGACAAGAGTTCTTTCTCCCACCACAGATATATAAACCCAATTTTCCTAGTTTCCAACAGACCTCACAACCTCTGAGGATGCCTGCCATAGATGTGGGTGAAACGTCAGGAGAGAATGCTTCTGGAACATGGCCATACACCCCGACAAACTTACAACAACCAACCAAGATATCTTGCTGCCTGAGGCAGAAAATCCCAAAAAACTTGTTTGTTTGTGGTGGGGGGAAAAACCCAATAGACCAGTATGACACAGAGTCTCATATCCTTTGTCAGTCTGAGTGGGTTGTAGAGAGCAGTACCAGTTTTGGAGATGTTTTCTTTATTCATTTACTTGTCCCTAAGTAACAACCACCAGGTTAAACCACTGAACTTGCTGACTGAAAGATTGGCGGTTTGAATCTGGGGGTGGGGTGAAACTCCCACTGTTATCCCCAGCTTCTAGCAGTTTG
>JARBWK010000004.1:54244959-54289421 GCA_030556195.1 Anolis apletophallus | reverse complement strand
TATTTCTTATTGTGTTTATTGCTGATGTTTTGATTGTATTTTATTGTAATTGTTGTCTGGGCTTGGCCTCATGTGAGCCGCCCCAAGTCCCCATTGAGGAGATGGGGGCGAGGTACAAATAAAGTTTATTATTATTATTATAAAATGAACCAAATCTGGCTACCAGTATTTTTTTAAAATCTCTAAAATCATAGCAGTAAATAAAGAGCAAAGCTCAAACACGGGAACTCCAGACAAGCAACAATCAGGGACAGCTAATCACCTCTCAACAAAAGATCCCCAGGCAGGAACAAGCCACACCTAAACTGCCAGGCCATCCCTATGCTAATCAAGGTAGCCAATTGAAACATTCACACCTAGCTCAACGGGCAAGAGTTCTTTCCTCCCTGGACTTTCCATAGCTATATAAAAACCCAATTTTTCTAGTTTCCAAACAGACCTCACAACCTCTGAGGATGTCTGCCATAGATGCAGGTGAACGTCCAGGAGGGAGAATGCTTCGAACATGGCCTTACAGCCCGCAAAACCTACAACAACCCAAAGAAAATACGCCACACAGAACAATAAAGAACAAGTAGTTTACTCTCCTTAGTTCAGAACAATATATGTATAATGTGATCAGTTGTATCAACTCGCATATTGTCCTTTTATAAGAGATTTAAAATGGTCTTTCTCTGTCCATGCGGAAAACCTCCTTTCAGCAGCTCATGAAGCAAGAGTACACTTCAAACTTTCTCTTCAAACGGCCTCTCTGCACCTGCATAACTCAAGCCTGAACAAAAATGTAACAATATCCAAAAGTCCCAGGCTTAGCCATCTCCCCAGGCATTGCCTGACCAATCAGCTTCAGGCATCTTATTTTACAGCTGACACACATTAATGGATTCCTTGCATGCTTCAACAGATAGAACGTGAACTTTGTATTTTCCCTTCTTTGCAAAAATATATGTTTATGATTTTTAAAAATGAACAAATACATGAACTTGGTAATTTTTTCTCTCCTAGAAAGATATGGTTATGATAAAATATGAAGGAACTGCACTGGCTGAACACTCATTTTCTAAGCCCTGTTGTTATTGTACTTATTTATTATTATTTATTTTTATTATTTCAAATTTATATACCACCATTCCCAATGGCTCATGGTGGTTCACAACACATACACAAACAATCATAAGATAACAATTTAAAAGCACAGTAAAACAATTATAACTAATACAGAAAGGAGGTGACTAGGCCGGACCATTACAGACTGAACGCCCTGCCGGAAGAGGTTGGTCTTACAAAGCCTGCCGGAAGGAGGGCAGATCTGTTATAGCTCGAACCTCCTCCGATAAGGCGTTCCATCGATTGGGCGCTGCCACAGAGAAGGCGCGTTGTCTCGTGGATGATAGCCGGCAAGTTCGAATAGATGGAATTTCCAGGAGATTTTGGTCCTCAGACTGTAGTGATCTCTGAGGAATATATAGGGAGAAACGGTCCTTCAAGTACGCTGGCCGCAGACCATGTAAGGCCTTGAAGGTTAACACCAACACTTTGAAGGCAATCCGGTATTCGATGGGAAGCCAGTGCAGACGCTGAAGGACGGGTGTGATGTGACATGTCGATGACACTCCAGCCAGCAGTCAAGCAGCAGCATTCAGCACTAGCTAGAGTTTCCGGGTCACTGACAAAGGAAGACAGATGTAGAGGGCGTTACAGTAGTCTAGCCTCGAGATGACCGTGGCCTGGATCACCGTGGCTAGGTCGTTCCCGGAGAGGTAGGGCGCCAACCGCCTGGCCTGGTGCAGATGGAAGAATACCGCTCTGCTCACCGTGGAGACCTGAGTCTTTGTGTGCCTTCGCTTCCAACTTATGGAGACCATATTACCAGGTTTTCAGGGGGCCTATTGAGGGCCTTTCCACACAGCCCTAGATCCCAGAATATCAAGGCAGAAAATCCCACATTATCTGAGTGTGGACTCAGATCATCCAGTTGAAAGCAGATACTGAGGGACTTTCTGCCTTGATATTCTGGGATCTAGGGCTGCGTGGGAGGGCCCTCACTAAAATTTGCTTTTTTCCTTTGAGGATGATAAAGCATGACTGGCCCAAGTTCACACTGTAGAATCTATTCCGTTTGATACCACTTGCAAACCATGGCTCCATTCATGCTATGCGTCATTAAATTGTAGTCTTACTATATCTTTAGCTACTGAAGCAGAACCGGGGTTATAGAACTCCAAGTACCAAATTAACCTTGCAAAGCTGCCCGGACGTGCGGATACTAGGATGAGGAGAACACGTGACAACTGTGAAGTAGGTGAAAAGCAAAGGTTTTATTACTGGCACCAGCTGGTGGGTTTTGCCAGCAGAACACAGCTACAGGTAGGAGACAAAAGACCGGGTACATCTCATACAAAGACATTTATACCTCAATGGAGTCCATCCAGTTAAACCCACCCTTCTTCATGGTTGAAACAATCATAATTGGCTGGTGATTACTGTTGTTACATGGCATTTCATTAATCAATAAACATTGCACAAATCATTTTACATCATTTCTCTGTCATCACTAAAAATGAGAACAATAGCCATCTATAAGGTATTCCTTTCTCACAGTGCAAGCTATCAATGCTGAGCCTCTCTGTTCTTTGACTTTTAACATTAGTTCCGGGCTTCCTGCCAGCAGCAGAGAAGGTGCGAGAACTCTTGCCATCGCGCCAATGGTGTTTTCCATTTACATTAAGAATCCCATTAACTTTCATAGCTCAAACTGCACTGTTTCCACTCATCTAGCCTATATGGTTTAAATTGGGCTGGGAGTGTATTAAAATGCATTTAATCAGGGTGTTAGTCTTCCATAGCATGTGCCTGTCTGATTCCAGACACCAAAACCCTCTTTTTGCAGTTGACACATAAGTAGCATCACTCTCTGACTGTACTTTTTATGCCGCCGGAAAATACCAAACCTGCTTCATTCAAATTTCTCTTTTGTGGGAAACTCATGAGGTTTCCTACACTTGCGTCTGGAACACCTATTTAGACCAATCGACCCCCAGTCTCGTAAGACCCGGGTCTTCCAGTTTTGACAGTATGCACACCTTTTACTCTCCAAGAGACTCTGTACTGCCTTAGCACAACATCCCGAGCATAATGACCTTTTTAACATTATGATCAATACTGAACAGATCACCACAATGATTATCATCTGCAAGAGAAACGCCAATGTAAGTTCGGCAGCCAGCTAACATTGTATTCAAAAATCACTTGGATCTGAATAAGTCTTCTGTATTTCTTTTGCAGCACCCTAATTCTACTCAGATCAACTCTATCTCTCCAGTCTTATTTACAAATGACAGCAAGTCTGGTTCAACCACACACACAGACCACCTTCTTTTGAGCAGATAGTCTAACGCCAGCTTTTGCACATTCCATTCTTGCCAGAGGGTTACTTCTTCCTGTAAAATTGACAAGCCCTCATGAGTGTCATTGGCCAAAACTTCCAAATCATTGATAACACACCCAACTGTTTTATGTTCCAGCCACCCCTACCCAAGGGCCTGCAATTGCTATAATCTTCTGGCCTTCAGTTAAATAAGTTCTGTCAGAATCATATCCATAACGCTGCACATCAGCAAGGGAGCGCTTCTGGACATCGCCAGGTATAGATTTGTCACATGAGTCTCTTTGGGAAGCACCCTCAAGCCCCCTGGTTGCAGGGTACCTAGGTACAAACTCCAGACCAAACTACAGGAAGCACAGGCATTGCCACTTTTCCCACAGATCAAACTTCAACTTCCTCTGGAGGTCAGTGGCACGGTAACCCAAACGTCTACCAGGCAAATTCTAGACCAAGGTTCACTATAGCATCTTCATGATGATTCCTAAACAGGATGTGGGTGCAATTTGAGCCCTCCCAGCTCAGTCCACACTCCTGTTGTTCTCAGACCACAACGTCCTCTGTACCTGCTACATACGGTGTCATGTGATCTAAACAGGATAGGAACCTAGCTCAATCTGCTTAAACAACTCCTTGCTATGCCATCTCTCTGACTTCCTGCATAATAGGGATGTGCCTCCCTTTCCCATTTGAAGCACAGGGCAGCTCTTAGCACACCCAGGGCCCGATGTGCGGTGACCATGAACCAAGCCCTCTGCTGTCCCTGTCATATGCTCCTGCTTCCCTTTCGTGCTATTCCACCCTGCCAATGTCAACACCCCCAGATGGGACTGTTGGCCAACGGTTCCCCTATGGCTTGAGGCCCCTGGCTGCAAATCCAGCACGAATTTAAACTTAACTCATGTGACATATTAGTTACAAGTTTGTGAAACATATTTTCCTCCCACCCGCCATGTGTCCCAGTGATGTACAATGTCAATATCAGAGCCATAAACCCAAACACTGTTCTTACTCTCGCGGAGTTCTTACCTGTAACTCTGTCCCATTAAGATGCATAGCCACCACCGGAATGAGAGTGCCTGGGGCTCTCTCCATCTTTCTTGCGTTGGACCACCATTACCCGGATTGGGAGCGTGGTATCAGGCGACTCTTCTGTGGCTGTCTGTGCCCCTAAATAGGCGTTACAAAGTATTTGTAATCCGAGGCGGGGTTGTCTGGATCACAGATGCCTCCAAAAGCAACCGGCGCCCTCTTTCAGATGAATAATGGATCAAGGCGAAGACCTTGCACTTTCACGACCGTTAATGTGCACAGAAGCACGATTATCTGACCCTCTCCCCGGACTGCAGCGGGGCGCAGGCTCAATTCTTTCACCAGGACCGATTCGCCAACTGAAAAGAGTGAAGACAAGTAGACGGGAGAGGAGGTCGCACATCTGCAGTGTATTGACTAAGTGTCTCTAGCTGTTTTCCTAACATCTGAACATCTTGCACAGACTGTTGAGGTCCTAACACATGGCTGTCAGAAGTCTGTCCACACATAGGTTTAAGTTCAATGGAGGCTGCCATACAGTCTCAAATGGTGACAAGCTGTTTTCTTATGCGGTGTACACCTGACTCTCCAGGAGAGCCAGGGAGTAACGCCATTCTCAGTTCAATTTAGTCTCTTGGCAAATCTTTGCTAAACAGTTCTTTACAAGTTCTATGCTCTTTCTGCCCTAGCAGAAGATGCGGGTGATATGCACAATGAAGCGCCCACGTGATCCCCCAGCAGCTTACACACAGTCCCTGGACCACGTGGCGCCCGTATGATGGCCCGTTATCTGAGCCTATCTGCAAGGCATGCCGAATCTAGGACTAATGTCTTTCATGAGGCCTTTACTACCTCGCTGATCGCTCTGTGCGTGTAGGAAAAGCTTCAATCCAACCTGTGTAAGAATCTACAAAAGCAACAAATAACGGAGCCTCCGCTCATTGGCATTTCTGTAAAGTCTGTAACGAACACTTCAAAGTGGCCAATTCCTGATACTGTATCCCAGGAAAAACTCAAGGCCCCTCTCTTGGGTTATTCTTTGCACATGTCCAGCATCTTCTTGCAGCCAAGGACGTCAGGCTGTGCAATCCATTGATGAACATCTGTCTTTCTAGGAGCTGCCAGGCGCTTTTCCCCTAGGTGTGTTCTCATGGTAGAACTGTACTATGTGCCACGCTTTTGTCTTAGGAACAAATCGGTTGTCTGGCATCTTTAGAAACTATCTTCCCAATCTCACCCTCACTCAAAGCCCATTCCTCTTCCTCTCTAGTGTAATTGCATTTCTCCACTTTGGGAAACCTGAGTCAGTGAGATTCTTTTATCCACAGGTGTGTACTTCTGAGTAGCTACCTCTTTGGCAGTCAGATCCGCTAGCCTGTTTCCCTGAACCACGGATCATTGCCCTTTTGATGTGCTTTACAGTGCATCAAAGCCACTTTACTAAGGCAAACAGCATCCAACAAATCTAACATAGCATCTGCATATTTGACAGCCTTTCCAGCAGAGGTCAAAAAGCCTCTTTCCCTCCACAATGCCCGTGGCAATGAAGCGTTAAAAAACGCCAAAGCGAGAATCTGTCTAGATATTAACCCTTTGCCCTTCGGCCAGTTTTAAAGCATGAGTCAGCGCAATTAGCTCAGCCAGTTGGGCCGAAGTCCCAGGAGGTAGGGGCTCCGCTTTGAGCACCCCATCCTCCCAGGAGACAACAGCATAGCCAGCATACGCCTCCCTCTCTTATAAAACTGGATCCATCCATGTATAGGGTTAATTCTACCTGTTCCCAAGGGAAATCACACAAGTCTGGCCTACTGGAATAGACTAAATCCATTGTCTCAATGCAGTCATGTTCTGAGAGATCTGAAGGGCTAGGCAAAGTGTTGCCGGATTTAACATGGGACACATCTAGGAGTAACGAGGGTTGTTACACAAGACACCCTCATACTTAGTCAGTCGCTCATTTGTCAGCCAGCGGGGACCTTTGGAATCTAAAATGCTTTTACATGATGGGGACCCCTCACTGTGAGTGCTTTCGAAGTGTAAGCTTGGTGGCTTCTCTGATTAAATCCACCGCAGCTGCAACAGCCCTCAAACAGGGGGGAAGCCCCCTGGCAACCGTGTCTAACTGCTTGGACAGATAAGCTACTGGGCGTTGCCATGTACCTAAAAACTGTGTCAAAACCCCTATAGCAGTCCCATCTCTTTCTGCAGCAAAGAGATGGGACGGCTTCTCCAAATCTGGCAGGCCTAGCGCAGGTGGTGAGATTACAGCTTCTTTCAGCATCTGGAAAGCCTGATCACAACTCTCAGTCCACTCAAAGGGATCCTTGTTACCCCCCTCTGGTAGCTTGATACAATGGCTTTGCAATGACAGCATAATTAGGAATCCAATGTCTTACATAAGAAGTGGTTCCTAGAAACTCTCTTGTCTGTCTTCTGTCTTTGGGGGATGGGATGGCACAAATAACTTCCTTTCTTTCAACTTCCAACACTTTACTCCCCTGGGTCAGGCCAAAGCCTAAATATTTAACTTTCTTCTGACACAACTGTGCTTTCTTCTTGGACACTTTATACCCTTTCTCTTCTAGCACTTTCAACAGTTCTAGAGTGTAATGCTCACACCCTTCTTTAGTCTTAGTCCCGACCAACAGGTCATCCATATTGAAGCCAAAAACCTTCAGCCTCTGGAATTTCAAATTCTGACAAGTCTGAGCTAAGGCCTGCCCAAAAAATGCTAGGGAATTTTAAACCCTTGCGGAAGTCTACACCATGTTGTGGCGTCTTTGTCCTCCCTTTGGGGTCTCCCATTGGAAGGCAAAGATGGGTTGTGAATAGGAGCTAGCCTAATGCAGAAAAATGCATCACGTAAGTCAATACAGAGAACCAGACAGTGGCACTTGGTATTAGACTCATCATTACATATGGATTTTGGACCACAGGGGTTAAAGTCACTGTAGCTTGATTGACAGCTCTAAGGTCTTGCACAATGCGATACTTTCCATCTGATTTGCGAACAGGAAGAAGGGCGAATTCAAGCTGACTCACAATGAACAATAATCCCATGACGCAACAATCTTTGCAACTCTCCTTGGATTCCTTCCACAGCATCTCTGCTTATCGGTGTGGGCCTTTCTCACGGAAGCTGACCAGTTCTTATCTCAACCACAACAGGGCAACATTTATGCCATTCCTGGCTCATTATCTTCAGCCCAAACCCGGGGAGTCTGTTGCCAACCCCAAACTGTATCTTTCTTGCTAACTTGTTGCAATCTAAACAATCTGTATTCTTCTTGCTGTGGGACTGTAAGTTCCAACTGGCCTGTCCAAAAATTCCAACCTTGCCCTTATCTTCGCCAAGATGTCTCTCCCAAGAAGAGGGATGGGACAATCTGGGACATACAGTAACTTATGCACCACCTCTCTGCCAGCAATGTTGCACTTTCTTTGCTGTAACAAAGGACATTTCTGTGGCCTTCCTGACACTCCGACAATTTTGATGTGCTGACCACTAGGGGCGCTATTTTCTTGTTCACTACTGATTTATCCGCACCGGTGTCTATTAGGAACTTTATACGCTGACCTTGTACATCTATGGCAATCAATGGCTCCTCTGGGTCAAGTAGCAGAAAAGCCTTGCCTATCCTTCAACATTCATCTTCCCACTCTGAGTCTTCCTCTTCTTCCTCCTGCATGGCAGCAGCCACAACAGCCTTCTGATATGGTTTATAACTTCCTTTGCCTCTTCCCCTTGGCTTCCCTGAGCCTCTGGCTGTACTTGTCACTTTCTTCATACCTGCATCACTTTCTTCTGACATTTCTTCTACACAATCCCTTTTCCAGTGGCCCTCTTTCTTACAGCGTGCACACTGGTTTCGACCCAACGTAAATTGTCCTCCACTGTTTCCTCTTCCTGACCCCCTTCCTCGACTACTTCCTCTTCCTCTTCCTCTTCCTGACCTTTCTTCAAACATGCTCACCAAGACTCTATATCCTTCTCTCTTCTTCCTCTCCTTCTTCTCTTCCTCTACCTGCTCCCTAGCCATAAACACTTGATCGGCAATGGCCAACAGTTCAGTTAAATTTTTGCCCAAAAATCCTGGCTGTTTTTGTATTTTCTTTCTGATGTCTGAGGATGACTGGGAAATGAAGGATTGTGTGAGAGCAACCCTCCCATCATTCTGCTCTAGGTTGTAAGGGCTATATTTTCGATAAGCTTCCTCCAAACGCTCAAGAAAAGCAGCAGGCGTCTCAACTTTGTCCTGTTGGACCCCTTGTATCTTTTGGATACTAGAAGGCCGGGGTGGGCCTTTCCTAATGGCTTGCAATAGGATTTGCTGAAAGTCTCTAATTCTGTTTCTCTGATCTGGAATATTCGGATTCCACCCCGGATCTTGTTCCACCGGGAACCTAATATTCCCAAATGCCACAGCTTCTATTTGCCCATGTCCCTCTTGTGCTATCAACCTGGCTTGGTTGATGATGCACCTTCTCTCTGCCGCAGTAAACAGGGCGTTTAAAAGCTGCTTGCAGTCCCACCAGGTGGGGTCATGAGTAGCCATAACTCCTTCCAAAAGATCCCCCATCGCCCGAGGCTGTTCAGAATATGGGGGGGTATTATGTTTCCAATTAAAAATGTCCGAAGAAGAAAACGGAACTATTTGAAAAGCTTGTTGGACCCGGTTATGGGCATCCAGTAGCGGGACCTGCCGGATAGGACATTGTAGTGCCCCTCTTTCCACCTTTTCTTCCTCCCTTGCTTCCTGCCCCCTGGTTTGGCTTCTGGTTCTCATTGGAGAAGCAGCTCTTCCCCACACTATGCCTTCTTCTAGGTGGGTCCGGAGCGCCCTATTGTTCCCTACGGTGTCAACGGAACTGCTCCTTCGCTTCTGCAGGGGTGGTGTCATCTGCCTCCCTGAAGCTTCGGGGCTTTCATATTCTCTCTCCCTGCCTTGGGGACGCGCTATCGTCCGGCCAGAAGGAGGGGGTGGACGTCTCGCCTCTCTCTCTATCTCTCTGGCTTCTTCAAGGGGTAATTAATCTTCATGGAAAGGGGCCTTGGTAAGCAGGCGGCTCTTCGAGGGGCAGGTCCCTTCCTGGGGAGAAACCGGGCATGCCACTATTGTTGGGAAGTGGAGCGGAGGAGCTAGCGCAGGCTGGGGCGCTGCTTTGGCAGACGGAACCGTCCAGCTTGAACCCGCATCTGCTAGGCTCTCTAATTCGGTGCAAAGTCTGTGGTGAATTTACTGAAGTTGAAATTGCGCGCGGGAACAGGAAAAAGCTCTGGGCTCGCTGGGAGCGACAGGGCGGGGGACAAACTGGATTGGCGCAGCAGGAGGAGGGAAAAAGTCGTGGGCTTGCCGGGAAGGGCAGGGCGGGGCCGATCTGGATTGGTGCGGTAGGAACAGCGGGGACCGCCTCAGAATGCGTCACGGCCGTTGACGTCATCTGGACGGCCGAGCCTGTCCCAAGGGTGGGGAACATGGCTGGAGCTTGGACGGGGGCTCTGGGGCTGGCGTGAAGCGGGGACGCTGGGGCTGCTCCCCAGGCTCCGGTTGGGGCAATAAACCTCTCTCTCTCTCTCCTCCTTAGCGGGAGGAGTTCTTCTGGCTCCGCCCGGCAGCACCGGAGGACTTTTCTCTACTTTTCTGTTTGCAAAGCAAATCTTCTTCTCACGACACTTTGGGCCAGCCCACCACACCCCCTCTGCAACCATTCGCACCCATGCTGCGGAATATATCCATTGATCATTTGGATGTACTGCGTAGCAATAATCTTCAAGGCGCTGACACTTATCCCAATCCCAGGTTCCTCGCTTGGCCATCCGATCTCTCGGACAGATGGCCAAACTTCTGTGCACAGATTACTAAGTTCAAAAGATTTCATCTCCTGGGTGTTTCCCTCAACTGCCAGCAAACAAAACCTGTCCCAATTATCTAGCACACACTGCAAAGGGGTCTCTTTCTTCTGCTTTGAGCCTGCACTCCCCATCTCTTTCTGGCTGAGATCAAACCCCACTTCAGTGCTTTCCCCCTCCCCAATGTGTGTTCCCTCAGTGTTAAAGTGCACGAAATAAACTATACTTGCCGATGTCCTGCAGACCCTGGGACTCGCGTCTCGCCTTCCCACGTCACCAATCGAGTTGCGTCGGCTCTTTGGCGATCGGACCTGACGTCGCCTCCGACTCCTCTGCGCGCTTATGCCAGTTTGCTAGCCCTCTTTGGCTGGGCACCGTCTTAAGGTGTCCCTGGACTTATACTAGCCGGCTCTCCAGAGGCCGCTTCCCAGCCAGCCTCTTCCTTCGGGCTTTGTTTTCACCCTCAACGTTAGTTGCAGTCTCTCTCGGGTCACCGGCGTTCGTTTGGGGCGAGTCAGGCGGCCGGCTCAGTGCAAAAACGGTCAAAAACAAGCGGGCGCCCCTTCCCAGCCCTCCTGAATTGCCTCACCTTACTAGCCGGGGAGCGAGCGCTGTCAGCAACGGAGATCACGTTTGTTTTCCCTCAACACAGACCCGTCTAGATACCTTTTAGATCACGTCGGGGTCACCAAATGAAGCAGAACCGGGAGTTATAGAACTCCAAGTACCAAGTTAACCTTACCAAAGCTGCCCGAACGTGCGGATACTAGGATGAGGGAGAACACGTGACAACTGTGAAGTAGGGTGAAAAACAAAAAGGTTTTATTACTGGCACCAGCTGGTGGGTTTTGCCAGCAGAACACAGCTGCAGGTAGGGGCAAAAGACCCCGTTACATCTCATACAAAGACATTTATACCTCAATGGAGTCCATCCAGTTAAACCCACCCCTTCTTCATGGTTAAAACAATCATAATTGGCTGGTGATTACTGTTGTTACATGGCATTTCATTAATCCAATAAACATTGCACAAATCATTTACATCATTTCTCTGTCATCACTAAAATGAGAACAATAGCCATCTATAAGGTATTCCTTTCTCACAGTGCGAGCTATCAATGCTGAGCCTCTCTGTTCTTTGACTTGCAACATTAGTTCCGGGCTTCCTGCCAGCAGCAGAGAAGGTCGAACTCTTTGCCATCTTGCCAATGGTGTTTTCCATTTACATTAAGAATCCCATTAACTTTCATAGCTCAAGCTGCACTGTTTCCACTCATCTAGCCTATATGGTTTAAATTGGGCACAGAGTGTATTAAAATGCATTTAATCAGGGTGTTAGTCTTCCATAGCATGTGCCTGTCTGATTCCAGACACCAAAACCCTCTTTTTCAGAGTTGACACGCAAGTAGCATCACTCTCTGACTGTACTTTTTGCTCGGAAAAGTACCAAACCTGCTTCACTACCAATGTGCATTCGTGCCTCACTCAACTGCCAATACACTTAACTGATTCCTATGGGGATTGTAGTCTCTGGTTGCTTGGGCGTTAATAGTAAAAAAAAAAAAGGCCTAATCCTATACTCCATACTATACCATAATATAAACTCTGTTTTAACTTGATTGTAATATTGAAATTCAGTAGGTAAAGGTAGAGGTTTTCCCCTGACATCAAGTCCAGTCGTGTCCGATTCTGGGGGTTGGTGCTCATCTCCATTTCTAAGCCGAAGAGCCGGCATTGTCCATAGACACCTCCAAGGTCATGTGGCCGGCATGACTGCATGGCGCACTGTTACCTTCCTGCTGAAGCGGTACCGGGACTGTGGCGCAGCTGGCTGGGAATCAGCTGCATTAAGATCACTACTGACCGAAAGGTCATGAGTTCAAAGCCAGCCTGGGTCAGAGTGAGCTCCCGACCAAAATTGTGTAGCTTGTTGTCAGCCTTTGCAGCCCAAAATACAGTTGCATGTGTCAAGTAGAAAACTTAGGTACCACTTTGTGGTGAGGCTAATTTAACTGATTTACGAGGCCATAAAAATCTCCAGGAAGTATGCAAAGAATGAGGAAGCGACAGCTCCCCTGGTGGCCAGAAGCTGGAATGCTAAATAGCCTCTGAGTGTCTGTCTATATATGTTGTGTGTCTATGGCATTGAATGTTTGCCATGTATATGTACATTGTAATCCGCCCTGAGTCCCCTGCAAAGTGAGAAGGGCGGAATATAAATGCTGTAAACAAATAAAATAGATACCTATTGATCTACTCACATTTGCATGTTTTTGAACTGCTAGGTTGACAGAAGCTGGGGCTTGTTGTCGACCTTTGCAACTCGAAAGACAGTTGCATCTGTCAAGTAAGAAATTTTGGTACGACCTATGTGTGGGGAGGCTAATTTAACAAAATTTACGAGGCCATAAAAAATCTCCAGCAAAAAGCATGCTGGGAGTGGGGAAAGTACTTCATCAGTGTCGCAGATGGACGGTGAAGAGACAGCTCCCCTGGTGGCCATAAAAAAGTTAAATAGCCTCTGACTGTCTATATGTGTTGTGTGTCTATGGCATTGAATGTTTGCCATGTATGTGTCCTGCGGGGTGAGAAGGGCGGAATATAAATACTGTAAATAATAATAAAACAAAGCTCACGCCGCTCCCCGGATTCGAACCTGCGACCTTTCAGTCCACAAGTTTAGCAGCTCAGCGATTTAACCCGCTGTTCCCCTGGGGCCAGTAATTCAGTAATTGAAGGAAAATAAATACAAAAAACCATTTTTTAAAAAGGATTATTTCAGTTTGTTGTCAATTGTTTGAGAGTCTGGTCAACTGAGAGCCTGTCTACTGAATAATCATTCCACACCAGGGGTGCTCATTAGGTAGATCGCGACCTACTGGTAGATCGCGTAGTAGGGCGTCCTGGTAGATCGCAGGCAGGGCGGGAGGAAGGCTCAGTCCCGCCCCGCAGGCTCCCGATGCCACCCAGGTGCAGAAGAAGGTTGGACTGGATGTCCCTTGGAGGTCTCCTCCTATTCTAGGAACCCATTGTTGTTGTTATTATTATCAGAGGCTGAATGGCCATCTGTGAGGAATGCTTTGATTGTGTTTTTCCCTTATGGCAGAAGGAGGTTGGACTGGATGGCCCTTGGAGGTCTCCTCCTATTCTAGGAACCCATTGTTGTTGTTGTTATTATCAGAGGCTGAATGGCCATCTGTGAGGAATGCTTTGATTGTGTTTTTCCCTTATGGCAGAAGGAGGTTGGACTGGATGTCCCTTGGAGGTCTCCTCCTATTCTAGGAACCCATTGTTGTTGTTATTATTATCAGAGGCTGAATGGCCATCTGTGAGGAATGCTTTGATTGTGTTTTTCCCTTATGGCAGAAGAAGGTTGGACTGGATGTCCCTTGGAGGTCTCCTCCTATTCTAGGAACCCATTGTTGTTGTTGTTATTATCAGAGGCTGAATGGCCATCTGTGAGGAATGCTTTGATTGTGTTTTTCCCTTATGGCAGAAGGAGGTTGGACTGGATGGCCCTTGGAGGTCTCCTCCTATTCTAGGAACCCATTGTTGTTGTTATTATTATCAGAGGCTGAATGGCCATCTGTGAGGAATGCTTTGATTGTGTTTTTCCTTATGGCAGAAGGAGGTTGGACTGGATGGCCCTTGGAGGTCTCCTTCTACTCTAGGAACCTATTGTTGTTGTTACTATTAGTAGTAGTAGTAGTAGTAGTAGTAGCAGAGGCTGAATGAATATTATCATTATTATTATGAATAAATTCAGGGGCTTATTATACTTATATCTCGTTGAATTCAGTCTTAAAATATATTATATGGCTTTCACTGAAATAAATTTCCAAATATTTGGCTTTTATGCCTCTCTGAGTAGTGGGTAGGGAGATCATTTTGACTTGGTTGTTTTATAAGTAGCTCGCATGCTGAAAAAGTGTGGGCACCCCTGTTCCACATCATTGAGTCGGGGCACTTCAAAGAGGTGTCAAACTCCATTCATTCCATACCCCCACCCCCCAAATGGGTGTCTTTGGCCTAACTTGGTTTGCAGAGCCACTTGCCAAACGCTGAAACCACTAGGCCTCGCCGCCTCGGGCAAGCTCCATCTGCTCCTGTGACTCATGCCTGAGAGGGGCACCTTTCGCTTCCCATTGATTAACGGAGGCGCTGAAGGGCCGTGTCTATGGAAAAGCAGCATCGCCTGATGATGGGCTTTGGCCGAGCCTTTTGGCCGAGCCGTGGAGAGAGAAAGCCTGGGCTTGGTTGGCTTGGCTCGCCTCTTCGCCCCGCCGCTTTGCAGGCCAACTGAGCGGCAGCCCTGGCTCTCCCGAGGAGCTGCCGCTTGCAACAAATCAGCTTGTCCACGAGCCAAGCCTGGGAGCCAATCCGGAGAGGGATGTGGGAAGCCGGCCTTGCTCAGGGAAGGAGGGGAAGGCATTTGGGGCCCGCTAATCGCTCGGGTTCGCCCGGCTCCTTCCCTCCCTCCCTCCTTCCCTCCCTGCTGCTCCACAACCTTGTAGCTGTGCGCCTTCGGGGGGATTGACGCGGGAGACCTTAAATATTTCATCCTGATCGTTAGGGCAGGGGAAACAGAAGGAGCAGCAGCAGCATTTAAGGTGGTCTGGAGGGGAAGGAAGCCAACTCGCCTCCGAGCACAGTTGCAAAAGGGGCTTCCTCTCTGGATACAGCCGGCCCTCCTTACCCGCGGACCCAACCCTCCGCGGCATGGGAAAATCCTCAAAAGAATCGCTTTTGCCCTTTTGATAGAAGGGACCCCGTTTTGCTATGCCACTGCATCTACTGGGACTTGGCCATCAGTATCAACGGGGTGCTTTTTGAAGGTGTATCTGCGCTATACAATTATGTATAGCTTTAAGGCAGCCATGGGCAAACTTGGGCCCTCCAAGGGTTTTGGACTGCAACTCCCACCATTCCTAACAGCCTCAGGCCCTTTCCTTTTCCCCCTCAGCCGCTTAAGCGGCTGAGGGAAAGGAAAGGGCCTGAGGCTGTTAGGAATGGTGGGAGTTGCAGTCCAAAACACCTCAAGTTTCCCCATGCCTGCCTTTAAGTCCATTGGCCTGGCTTTATCCAATGCTTTCTTGAAATTTGTAGAGCCAGAGAGGCCTGCTGATACCCTGTGTTGGTGTCACTGGTTACGCGCAGTCCCAAGGCTGACCAAAACAGCTAAACATCTCTCAACAAAGGATTCCCCCAGGCAGTAAGAAGCTAGACCTTGAAAACTGCTAGGTCAGGGCTGCCCAGGAAGTCGATCGCGATCGACCAGTCGGTCGACCAGTCAGTGCGGGACCGAAGGAGGTTGATCGCAGTCGGATTGGGCGCTTCTCAGAGGGGGCGGAGCCAGGCCGTGCCAAGCCCCACCCCCCCCTTCCGGCTTCAGCACTCCCCGCAGCTGCTCCAGCCTTGAGGAGGACAGTGCCAAGCCAGCCTTGTGCCACTAGCTATGCCACCACTGGCTTGGCCCTGCCATCCTCAAGGCTAGAACTGAAGCCAGAGGGGGCAGAGCCAGGCTGCACCAAGCCCCACTCCCTCTCCGGCTTCAGCACTCCCAGAAACTGCTCTAGCTTTGAGGATGGCAGGGCCAAGCCAGTGGTGGCATAGCTAGCACAAGGCTGGCTTGGCCCTGCCATCCTCCAGGCTGGAGCACCTGCTGCTAGAGCTGAAGCCAGAGGGGGCAGAGCCAGGCCGTGCCAAGTCCCGCGCCCTCCCCAGCTTCGGCACTCCCAGCAGCTGCTCCAGCCTTGAGGATGGCAGTGCCAAGCCAGTGGTGGCATAGCTAGCACAAGGCTGGCTTGGCCCTGCCATCCTCAAGACTGGAGCAGCTGTTGCTAGAGCTGAAGCAAGAGGGGTGTGGAGCCAGGCCGTGCCAAGCCCTGCCCCCTCCCCCTGCTCCACCCAGCTTCTCTCTCCAGAAGCAAACATGGATGGTGCGCAGCGCAGGAGGCGCGTGCGCACGGAAGGTAGATCTTTCTGACTTGGTTTTATTATAAGTAGCTTGCATGCTGAAAAAGTGTGGGCACCCCTGTGCTAAGCCATTAAATGCTAATCAAGCTGGCCAATTGCTACATTCACACCTAGCTCCAACAGACAAGAGTTCTTTCTCCCACCACAGGTATATAATTCCCATTTTCCTAGTTTCCAACAGACCTCTCAACCTCAGTGGATTCCTGCCATAGATGTGGGTGAAACGTCAGGAGAGAATGCTTCTAGAACATGGCCATACAGCCCGACAAACTTACAACAACCAACCGACCAAGATATCTTGCTGCCTGAGGCAGAAAATCCCAAAAAACTTGTTTATTTGTGGTGGGGGGAAAAAACCCAACAGACCAGTATGTCACAGAGTCTCATATCCTTTGTCAGTCTGAGTGGGTTGTAGAGAGCAGTACCAGTTTTGGAGATGTTTTCTTTATTCATTTACTTGTCCCTGAGTAACAACCAACAGGTTAAACCACTGAACTTGCTGACTGAAAGATTAGCGGTTTGAATCTGGGGAGCAGGGTGAGCTCCCACTGTTATCCCCAGCTTCTAGCAGTTTGAAAATATGCAAGCGTAAGTAGATTGATAGGTACTGCATCAACTTGAGGTGTCTACGGACAACGCCAGCTCATTGACTTAGAAATGGAGATGAGCACTGCCCCTCAGAGTTGGACACAACTAGACTTAATGTCAAGGGAAAACCTTTACCTTAGCAATCCCATACATCAAGGGAACCACTGACTGCAAAGGGAAGCTGATGAAGAAACACAACCTGTAAACGATCCACAGACCCACTAAGAAAATCCAACAAATGCTACGTTCAGCAAAGGACAAGTGGGTTCCTCTCACCTCTACAGGAGTCTACCTTATACCAGGCAGCTGTGGACAAGTCTACATAGGGACCAAACATGAATCAAGGAACATGAAAGGCACTGCACACTGATTCAACCTGAGAAGTCAGCCATACCAGAGCACCGGAGGAACCAACTTGGGCACAGCATATTATTTGAGAACACAGAAATGTTGGACCACTCTCACAACTGCCATGTCAGACTACACAGAGAAGCCATTGAAATCCACAAGCATGTGCACAATTTCAACAGAAAGGAAGAAACCATGAAAATGAACAAAATCTGGCTACCAGTATTTAAAAAGTTTAAAATCAGGACAATAAATAAAGAACAGCACTTAAAAAACAGGGGAATTCCAGCCAGGAAACAATCAGGGCCAGGAAACACCTCCCCAGGAAGGTAGCAGCCAGGCTTTGAAGCTGCAAGGCCATTCAAGGCTAATCAAGGCTACCAATTGCAACATTCACACTTGCCTCTCTCACTATTGACATTCCACAGATATATAAACCTCACTTGCCTAATTTCCAACAGACCTCACAATGTCGGAGGGTGCCTGTCATAGATGTGGGTGAAGAGTCAATGGAACTCCTTGGGAAGCGTGTGACAGTTGCCACTACAAGAAGGAGCAATGGCCAGCCATGTTCTTGTATCCACTGAGTTGTTGATGTCATTAGGTGACTCCAGGCTTATCACTTTTTCGACCAGTTTAAAATCAGTGTCTAGGTCAGTCCATTGTCCTTCATATCACATTAAATCATTCCAGTTGTTGCTTCTATCGCTCAAACTCTTGGTCCCATAACCAGGTTTTAAGTTTCTTTCTAAAAGACAGAAGGGGGGCAGTCTGATGTCGCTGGGAAGGGGGTTCCACAGATGGGGGACCACAGCTAAGAAGGCCCTGTCTCTTGTTCCACTGCTCACGTTTGCGATGGTGGTGGGACCGAGAGCAGGGCCTCTCCAGCTGATCTTAAACTTTGTGATGGTTTGCAATGGGATATATGTTTGGACAGGTATTCTGGGCCAGAACCGTACAGGGCTTTAAACCACCCCCTCTGGCTATGGCCCTGCTGGCCCTGGCCCTTTAAGACTCCTCTCAGGGGTGGAGCCTCAGATAAGACCTTTCTGGCCTCTTGGAGGAGTCAGGGAGTGGGGTCTTGGAAGGTGAAGAGTAAGGAAGGTGGAAGAACCACAAAATAGAATGTCACTCAAAGCTATACAAGTTACATCAAAGTAATACAAGAATAAAGACACAACGTAAAACCACGTCTAAGATATAACAGATTGAGATCCAATTGAAACTATATTAAAATGATATCCAGTCAGAATTGTGGTTGCGTTTCAATGGCATTAACTCATCTCACACAAAGATTGACAGTAGACCAAAGAGGAGAGGAACTTTGAGATAAGTGATTCAATAAATTGTGGTTTTTGCTTCAAATGTGTAGCATTTGATCTGTTCCCCGCATCACAGACACCTTCCAAATAATTAGCTAATATGAGGGCAGAACACTAGCTCTGCCTTTTTAACCATCTTTTTACAAATACCTTTGACTGAGGAAGGTGCCAGTGAAACTTTGAAAACTTGCACAATGTATTTTGTGTTTTTAGTTGGTCCTACAATTTACAACAATATGCAGTTTTGTGAATTTTGTTGTATTTTGCTCCATGGGTAAACTCTTGAATATGTTTTTGTCTTTTTAAAAAAGATTGGTCCCTGAGCAATCCTCAAGTGTCAAGGACGCTTTGAATTAGGACCTCCATAACTGACCTGTTCAGCTCTAGGCAATTTGTGGCTTGAAATTTCACAGTGTATCCAAATAGTAGTTGGAAGCCTATACAGTTATTTGAACGCGGTTGCCATTTAGAACACTGTTCCACTTCAAAAATAGTCACACAAATGATCTTCAGCAATAGTAGTTTGAACATTAGAAACAGAGAACGTTTGGCTTTCCATTTATTTTGGGATTCTTCTCAACCCCACCCAGTAGAATAAGGGATTGTGAGAGTTGTTTTCCAAAACATCTGGAAGGCCAAATGTTCCTCACCTCTGACGCATGCCGTCAGAACTGTTCATTCTCAAAGTCATCAAAGCACAGTGGCCAAGAAAATTGTGTTTGGCTAACTAGCAGACGCTGGAAAAGGAAATCCAGGTCTTGGAAAGAAAAGTCAGCTCAGAATGTACACAGTGGATACTAACTTGAAGTACCTCTGTGGAAAAGATGGAAAGTGTGCTATTTTGTGCCCTTTCATAATATTGTCACAGACTCTGCCCGGGAACAACTTTCTGTTGAGCTGCCAACACAAATACTATGCCTGATCTTTTCCTGAAACTCTTTCAGAGGTCTGATTTGAGCTGGAGTATTATTCTTTTTATTATTATTTCGGTTTCTATACCGCTCCTCCCTGTAGGCTCAGGGCGATTCACAAAATCTAAAAGCATATACATTATAAAGTAATACATATAAAAACCAAGTTTCTACGAGTTTTAAGAGTTTATATTCTTCTTCTTTTTCTCCAATGGTATGGAAATGTATTTTCCTGTGTGCTTTGAACCTGTTTTTGAAATCATGGTTCTCGGTAGCTGCAGCTTTAAACTGTGGATCCTCAAAGTTGCTCAATGAACTTCTCTTTATCTTTCAGAATCAAGGATTCTGCTCGGAGTGTGTGTGTGTGTGTGTGTGTGTGTGATGCAGCTATAGGCAAGGACCTGCTCTCCAAATGTTTAATAGTGCAACTCCCATGTCTGATCCTTGCTACAGAAATTGGGGCATGTAGTTCTTGCAGTTCAAAAAGCTCCTGGTGCATAGCTATTTTCCTATTTTGGTGTAGCATGTGTTTATTACCAGAGTTATATTTATAGAGGCTGTCAAATATTAATATGAACAGGGGGGAAACTTAGCTGACATCATGAAGAACGTTGAGTGCTCTTTCATAGTCTTTACAAAATTATTCCAGTTTTGTCACCACATTTACCCCAGTTATACACATATATGGACTTCCATTCCAGAAACTGGCCTGACTAAATGTCTTAATTGAAACACTTGAAGGACATGTAGAATCTTTCCATGTGGAGCAAAGATATGGAACCTCTGCCTTCCAAATATTGTTGAATTCTAAGATCCATCAACTCTAGTTGGCATTGCTAGTCATCAGAGGCGTTAGAACAGGCCTGGGCAAACTTCGCCCCTCCAGGTGTTTTGGACTTCAACTCCCACAATTCCTAACAGCCTACCGTCCAAAACACCTGGAGGGCCAAAGTTTGCCCAGGCCTGTGTTAGAAGGTATAGTCTAGTGACATCTGGCAGGTAACCTCTGTCCCATGATAAGTCACACCTGTCCCACAACATACATGCAGGCATTGCCTCAGACTCCCATCTCCTTTTATCAGTTTTTAAGTTGTATTGTTTATAGCCCTCATAGCTACTAATATACATTTGAAGGTGAAACAGCCAATAGACTGTTAGGAACTGTGGGAATTGAAGTCCAAAACACCTGGAGGGCTGAAGTTTGCCCGTGCCTGAGGTAGCAGAAACATCTGCCACAGTTCTCAATTTGTCTGTCTCCACTCCCAGATTTGTCCTCATAATACATATAAAAAAAAGCAGGAAGGAGGACCTTTGAGAAAGATCTTAGCTACTTACATTTTTTAAACATCTTTTTAAGTACAATACAACTTTTTTTTCTTTCTGCCACCGTAAAAGTTCTTGATGTTATAATCATCATCTTTTGCTATAACAATTGTAATGTTAGTTTATTGCTTGATCTTCCTGCTTCCTTTCTGAAATGTCTTTCAATTGTTTTGAACTCTTCTACTTGCTGGATCTATCATTCTCACGAGTTTGATCCCCCTTCTTCGCTCCTTTTGTTCATTCCACTGGCTTTTTCTTTCTTCTTACATTTTCCTTTTATTTTTGTTTCCCCCGCACCATGCGTTCTCTGTAGAGTCACCTCTTTCATAGCTTGGTTGTGCCTTTTTCAAACCACTCCCTGGCTACCAGCAATGTAGGCAGAAAACACATATGGATTCTCAGTTGAAGAGTTTCCTTTCTTCATATTGAAGCAAGATCTTGGGTTTGAAGCACACCTAGAATAGTAGAATCATAGAGTTGGGAGAGACCTTGTGGGCCATCCAGTCCAACCCCCTGCCAAGAAGCAGGAAAATCACATTCAAAGCATCCCAACAGATGGTCATCCAGACTCTGTTTAAAAGCCTCCAAAGATACGAGTGCGGGTCAATAAGTCTGTGACTTTTTGAATTTCCTGCCTCTTAATTGAAAGGGCAACACTGCTCCTATCAACAGGCATCTGTCAGTTGACTCCTGTCAAAATTTGAACAAGCTGTGTCATTTAATTTGTGTTTGACAGCCATTGATAGCAGACTACTGCGTGATTTGAGGAGAAAATGGAAAAAAGTGAATTTTGTGTGCTCATTAAGCATTATTTTTGCAGAAAAAACCATCACTCAAACCAAGGTTAAGGTTGATAAATACTATGGGGACTCTGCACCATCAGTTTCAATGGTAAAAAAAGTGGTTTACTGAATTTCTTTATGGCTGTACAAGCACAGAAGATGTCGAATATTCTCGACGCCCAGTTGAGGTCTCTACACCTGAAACAATTGAAAAAATTCACGATATGGTGTTGGCCAATCGGAGATTGAAAGTGCGAGAGATAGTGGAAGCCATAGACATCTCACATGGCTCAGTCGTTTCAATTTTAAATGATCACTTGGGTATGAGAAAGCTTTCCGCAAGATGGGTGCCGCATTTACTCATAATCAACCACAAACGCAATCGTGTGACAATTTCGCAGGAGTGTTTGGCATCGTTCAACCGCAATATGGACGAGTTTTTGCGCCGTTTCACAACTGTGGACGAAACGTGGATCCACCACAACACACCAGACCAAACAGCAGTCAAAACTGGGTTTCTCGGGGTGAATCGGCGCCAAAGAAGGCCAAGGTGGGTTTGTCAGCCAATAAAGTCACGCCAACCATTTTTTGGGATGCACGCGGTATAATCCACATTGACTACTTTCAAAAGGGTAAAACAATCAATGGTGAATATTATGCCAACTTATTGGGTCGATTTAATGAGGATATGGGGAAAAAACAACTGCATTTGGCCAAGAAAAAAGTTTTTTTGCACCAGGACAATGCAAGAGTGCACACATGTGCAGTTTCCATGGCAACAATCCATGAATTGGGATATGAATTGCTCCCTCATCCACCCTATTCTCCAGATTTAGCCCCGAGTGACTATTTCTTGTTTCCAAACCTGAAGAAATGGCTCGGCGGAAAGAAATTTGACTCCAACAATGAAATCATCTCACAAACAAATATCTATTTTGATGACCTCGACAAATCTTATTTTTTGGAAGGGATAAAAAAATTGGAGAAACATTGGGCAAAGTGCATAGAGCTCAAAGGAGACTACGTTGAAAAATAAAATGATTTTTTAAATCGAAAAACCTTTCATTCAAAAAGTCATGGACTTATTGACCCGTCCTCATAAATAAATAAACCAGAAGCTGTATTTATATGGCAAAATGAATAGCAACACTCCAGGACAGAGAATTCCAATGCTGATCGTAGAGAATGAATCCTGTTCCACAAACAAGGAGCCAAGGAATTCATCTGTCTGGGTCCCTCTGAACAAGAAACATCTGGCCATACAGTGGTAGGGTGGAGTCAGGACTCACAGTGTTAAAGAGCCAGAACTTATCAATCAAGATTTAACTGAAATTAACCACAATAGATGGGATGGAAATGAATGTTCCCGGCAATGGTATTTTATGAGCTATCTCTTACGTAATCCTGGACTTGGGTGGGCAAGAGTTGCTAGCTTTCCAAAGAACACCACTAATGTTATAGTAGTTGGGGAAATAAATTTGAGAGGATGAGGTTTCTCGCACTTGTCTCCATCTTGATGCCATTGTAAATGCAGAGTCAAGGGATAGTTCGTGATCACTATCCAGACAGGTTTTAGAGCAGTGATTCCCTAACTTTGGTCCTTCAGGTGCTTTGGACTTCAGTTTCCAGATGTCCTAGCTGAATTGGCCAACATTCAGGTATTCTGGAAGCTGAAATCTAAAACATCCATAGAATCAAAGTTTGGGAATCATTGTTCTAGGATTATCTCCAGTTGATGTGGCTTGAGGTTGTAGGCAGTGCACACCTGTTGGTTTTGTTCAGTGTGTCCACTCTACTAGGGAGTAAAATATGAGTCCATAATCAAGGAAACAGCAGGTCAGAGAAGACAAGAAGTAGCACCCAAGGGAACTCTGGCTTCATGTCTCCACCACTCCTGTAGCCCCATAGCAACTTGTACACATAAGGAAAACACCTTTCTGCAAGAGGAATACACTTCTCTTCGCTTTTAATAAGACCAACCTTGGTTTTCATAGTTCAAGGAATGACTGACTTTTCACAGTGACCAGATGCAGTGACAGCTGCCAACAAGAGCAAATTCATGGAAGATTTGTCCTCAATTGCCTGCTAGATGTGATAGATATATTGGCTCTTCAATACCAAAAGTAACATGCTTCTAAATGTCATTTGTTTCAGAGCATAGGTGGAGGAAGTGTCTCTTGCCTGGCTCGTGAGCTTTCCATGGTGTGCTGCTTGTTTGTTCATCATGTGAATTTTCCATTAGATGTGCCTTTGTTTCGTACTGTCACAGATCTTCTCCAAAGCACCTGAGAGCTGAATATGAGCAGAGAAAGAAAAACAGTGGTGGGATGGGATGGGGTAGACATTAGCGTAAGTGGATAAAATTTGGGGGGGGGGGAACAGTGGCTACAAAAAACCATTTACCCCGAACAGCTTACAATCTTTTTAACCATTAAGAAAGCAAAGGACAGCAAGGGAGAGGGAAGAGAGATAAGTGTAACACATTGGTGAAAATTGTAGTGGCTGCAATTTCCCATAATCTGAAATGCTCTGATGTTTTACTGGCAAATACTTGCTGCAATTTAATAGTGCAGGGAGTGGTTTTATTTTTTGTAGATGATTTCCTAACAGGTTACAGACTTGAACTCGTGGTCATGTGTTCAAGACAAGGTGGGTATTCCTTTGTCCTTGGGCCACCTGGTCCCCGCAGCAGGCGTGACATTTAGCTGTAGTAACACTGATGATGGAAGAGGGCAGACTGCTTGTACGTTACCATCCTCAGTAAATTAACTAAGGAGCAAGACTGATGGAACGGAGGGCAGGAGAGACAGGAGCTATGCCTAAGCCAGCTATTCTGGCTGATATAGAGCTGTGGCTAGTGAGATGCAGGACAAAGAATAGGGAGGGGGACATATGGCGGGGGTGTAGAAAGAGAAATCAGCATTGGTATTGCATTTGCAGTTTCATGTTTGTCTAGAATCGCATCTTCTTTTCAAGTTGGGGGAAGGAGTTTTCTATGCAGTCTCTGTTGATATGCTGTCATCATCACCATCTACATTACCACTGCCTTTCTCTGCCTTTTAATAGTGAAATGCCTTGCTCCAATCTATCGTACACCAAGGCGGAAAAAGAGAAAGGGGAGGGAGAGGCCATGCATGGCAAGGGCTAATCCGCCAGAGATGACTCCTATTTACACCAATGAAACCACTGTGTTATTTTTCATACTTTTTTCTGACCTTAAAGATCAGAGAGTCCTAACCACGGCTGTTTTACCAAGGGAGTAAAAGCACTCGTCCTGCTGGACTGGCAGACTGGGAAAGGGAGGGAGGGAGAGAGAACCACAGACACTGGGAAGGGAGCTGTCAGCCTTCATTATTAATATCCCACTGTTAATATTTAATGTCATAAAACTGCAGCTCCCTCCGCAGCAGAATCATCAGACATGCAGGGGTCATACCAACCGAAATTCTTTAGACAGAAGATTCAGTGTCCCTGCTCGTGCTTCATGCCAGGACTGCTAAAGATGGTCGAGATGGTGATGATATGGTGGGAAGCTTAATCAGGCTTTTCAAAATATATACATGTATTTAAAAAACATAAAAAGGGGGAGGGGAAAAGAGGTTATGTTATGTTTGCAGGAAATGAGTGCTCTGAACTCAGCATTCATTCTGTGAATCATTATAGTCATTTATCATCTTAGCTACGTTTTTCTGTAGACAGAGTGCTTTACAATTATTATCCCATTTCAAATCACTGCGCTCTGGGAGGTAGATGAAGGCTGAACCTCAAGACACATAAACCATGGGCCAAAGGGACTTGCACATTTTCAAGCATCATTGGCGATATTCTGATGTTGATTCCCTTTTCTCTGCAGTTTGCCCACCTCACTGCTGCCTCCTTTGTTATCCTACTGTTGTTGATGTGGGAATTCAAGTCACTTCTGACTTTACGGCAACCCTAAGGTGAGCCTGTTGTGGTGTTTTTGTTGGGAATCAGGAGCTATTAGGCTCAAAAATAACCCTCTCTAGGGGTGATTCCACAAAAATATAGCAGAGTGCCAGATGCACAGTTCATACGCAGCAGAAACTTACATGTAGTGAGCAAGGATTGGCTTCCACCCACTAGGATGGAACAGGATTATAGATCCACAACTTCATAGGATCAAAATAATATGTTTATTAGAGATAAAAAAAATTCATTATAGATAGGAAAGTTTCTTGGAGCTAACTAGGCTAACTAGGAGCTAAGGCAGGGGTGCTCACACTTTTTTAAGCATGCGAGCTACTTTTAAAAAAGTGAAGAAGATCAAACTTGCGCGTGCACACACAATCTGCACGCCGCATTGCAGAGGACGAGGGAGCGCAAGGCGGCGCCTTCAAAGGCTCCGCCTCGCGCTACCTCATTCCCGCTGCTGGCTCCTCGTTCCCACTGCAATGCCCCACAGGAGGAGCCAGCAGTGGGAGCAGTGGGAGCAGGGGGAGCGAGGCGAAGCCTTCAAAGGCTCCGCCTCGCGCTTCCTAGTTCCTAGAGGGTGAGGGAGCGCTAGGCGGAGCCTTTGAAGTCTCTGCCTAGCACTCCCTCACTCACTGCAATGCCCCGCGGGAGGAGCCAGCAGCGGGAGCAGGGGAGAACGAGGCAGAGCCTTCGAAGGCTCCCTGCGGGCGGAAAAAGCATAGCGGGAGTGGAGGCTAGCAGCAGGAGCACGGGTGCACACGGGGCGTGTGTGTGCATGGCAGGAGCGCCCCATCCGGCTGGCAAGGCCCGAAGATCGACTAGTAGCTCGCGATCGACCTAGTGAGCACCCCTGTTCTAAGGAAAAGAAAAAGGAAAAATAATAAAACTAGCTATATCAACTACATCTTGCCTGGACAATGGAGAAGACAAAGGAGAAGAGGGAAGCCAATATGGAGAACTCTTCCCACATGACCTCTCCAGGGCAATAAAAATACCTTTTAAAGAGGAAGTTACGTTTTTCCCTGAAGAGATCACATTCCTAAGTATTCAAAGGGAGAGGAGATAGTAGCATGCAAAGATGAGTAAGACAACCCCCTTCTAAGCCCCTTCTTAAGATAAACTTGCTTGAGGAAATTGGGGGAGGAATCCCTGACTCTAACCTATCTAGGCTAACTACTCATTGAGAGCTGGAGACTTGTGCAGTCAGGGCTGAACCCCAACAGTTTTCTTGCTAAGATTTATTCAGAATTGACTTGAGACTGAGAGAATGTGATCTGCTTGAACTCACCGAGGGATTACCATGGCCCAAGATTCAAACCCTGATCTCCAGAATCCTAGCCCCAGAGCTTGGACTAATATGACCCTCATCCTTAGCTTTGATGAAATGGATACAGAGCAAGAACTCCTGGAACCACCTGCGCCTTTTTCCCTCACCTTCTCTGGCCTGCAGCAAAATGTTAGTCTCCAGAAGACATTAGAAATATGTGTCAGTTTTGACTTTGTCAGGATCTTGTTGTTGTCTTAATGTGATATCGGTATGCACAGTAGCTATGGTTACCGGGGGGGGGGGGGAGGGATAGGAAAAATCAACAAATTGGGTCTTTCTATATTGGCAAGATTTTCTATAACTTTGTCTATCTCGCTGGACATGAAAGAGATGGGAGAGAAAGACTGAAGGACAGTGTGTAAAAATGCTCACCATTATGAAAAGACCGGAATCTAGTAAAACAACCATGCTTATTCTTAGAGGCCAAAGAGATACTTTGTGCAGAATGTATGGAAAACCATTCACACACAAATGCACACACAATAGGAGGGGGATGGAAAACCAAACTTCTGCTTCCAACAGCATACATACATCTGTTCAGATACAACCAAGAAATATACAGTATCAGATGTTGAAACACCATTAAATATCCACCTTCTGGCATGCCCATCAGTCAGTCTCTTGATAGAGGTACATATGAAACCCATCACCATGTTGGCGGTCTTCTTTACCACATGCGGGAATTGCACATGGATGCATGTTGTAGAAAAGTATTAAAAACATCAGGGCAGCACTGACATAGGCACTTCCAGATTACAATCCAATATCAATTTCATAGAGCAATGATTCCCAACCTTTTGTAAACCAGAGACCACTTTGACCAGGGACCACTTCAACAGGGACTACTTGACCTGGGATCACTTTAACCCAGGGGTGGGCAAACTACGGCCTGGGGGCCGGATGCGGCCCTTTGGCCGATTCTATCCGGCCTTCCTAAGGGCCCTGGCAGGCAGGCTCGCTCGCCGCTCGCCCCGGCCTCTTGCCCGCGCACCGCTCGCCTCGCCCTCTTGCCCGCTCATCCGCTTGCCCTCTCGCCCACTCCGGCTCTCTCAGCGCCAGCAACAGCAGGGCCAGGCAGGGGAGCTTGCCTCTCCTGCCTGGCCTTGCCGGCGCTGGGAGAGCCGGAGCGGGCAAGAGGGCACACAGGCAAGAGGGCGAGGCGAGTGGCGAGCAGGCGGGGCCAGGCAGGCAGGCAGGCAAGCAGAGTGACCGACGGAGAGGGGGGGGAGAGGAGGAGGCCAGGGAGCATCCTTAATAAGTGAACTATACATCCCAGCAACTCCAACTCCCAAATGTCTATTTTCCCCAAATTTCCCCAGTGTTCACATTTGGGCATATTGAGGATTCGTGCCAAGTTTGGTCCTGAGTTTCCCATCCTTTCAATGGGGTTTGATCTCTTCCTTTTCCGTCACGAATCTCAAAGGCTCGCTGTCAGGAGGATTTTAGAAAGGTGGGAACAGGAAGTCATCGAGAGGGAAGGGACCCCAGGGCTATCCAGCCCAACCCCCAGGGATACACAATCAAAGCACCCCCGACTGATGGCCATCAAGCCTCTGCATCAAACTCTCCAGAGAAGGGGACTACAAGGAAGCATTATTTTATTTTAGTGGTTTTTATTATTATTGTAGAATCATTTTATAATAATAATAAAATAAATAATATAATGTTATATTATATTATAATTTCAATATATTATAATGTCTATATATATATTATAATTATATTAATACTAATAATATGTGAACATTTCTTGATATATTAATATGTTAATATTAATGATGTGTAATATATAATAAATATAGTAAGTGAATAATAAATAAATTATGTAGATTAGCATGTAGTTCCACCTTTAGGTGCAGCCCTCCATAATATTTTTTGGCTCTCGTGTGACCCCTTGGAAAAAATAATTGCCCACTCCTGCTTTAACCAGAGCCACTCTCCAACATTAGTACCAAAAGGGTTACAAATCAGTTTTTGGTCAACTTACTTTGGGGTACTGATTCAGATAATTGCATTTGATAGACCACATTAGCTGTAGTTTCTGATTCAGAACATATGCCATGGTCAACAGCAGGGAAGGAGTTGCAAGTGGCACAAAAGGAACAGAAATTAAATAAATAAAATAAAGAGGAAGGAGGCTCGCGGACCAGATTTCCGTCCTCGCAACCCACAGGTTAAGAACCACTGGCATAGAACAACATTTTTAAACCAGCACAGCAAAGTTTAGAAAATAGCCATGCTGTGGAGTGCCATGGTGCAACAAAAATGTGGCAGAGACAAGGATGCATGTGTAAAGCCTCATTTATGCATTGCTTTAGTCCAGTGGTTCTCAACCTGTGGGTCCCCAGGTGTTTTGGCCTACAACTCCCAGAATTCCGAGCCAGTTTACCAGCTGTTAGGGTTTCTGGGAGTTGGAGGCCAAAACATCTGGGGACCCACAGGTTGAGAACCACTGCTTTAGTCTGAAGTTGAGCACAGCCAGGTGTCCTTACTAGAAAGCCAATCCTTTTATTTTGCAGGCAGGGAAGGGAAGGGAATGCCCTTGATTCTCCTCGGATCAGTGCAGGAGTGAAGGGTTCTGCTTCAGAGAAAGGTCACATACACAAAAGTGCTGTTCCTGCAGGCTAGGTTGCATGCCTCTAGCTAGGAGACTGAGCAGCACATCACCTTACTTGGCTTTCTGCCCAGGATGGAGCCCAAGTCCACTTCACGGTATTGACTCTTCCTCTTTGCAGCATGCTGTGCTTTTGCCAATGTGCTACTAAGCTACCTGGCAGTGCTCATTCTTTTCAACCATCTTCTCTCTCCTTTGAGGGCAGAGATGCAGCCGCCGCTCCAAGATCTTGCATAGTTGTTAGGGAGGGGATTACTAAATGGCATACAAGCAGAGTGATGTTTTAATGGGAATTGAGCATGCCCCTGTCCGCATCTGTTTCTCTAACACCAATTCCCTGTAAGGAGAGCAATAGGCAATTCTTGAACTAGATCCAGATTTGCCGGGGGCACTGACGGAGAAGATAAAACAACATAGGGAATTTTATCACTATGTAAGAAAGGAAGAACACCCCCTAAATTGGGCAAAGGGATTTTCCATGAGCAGAGCTACAAATGGGGGCATTACAACGACACACATTTTGCCTTCAATGAAATGTTACTTCAGTCATCAAAGTTCTGACATTGTAGTAAACATCACTTGAGGATTTAGAAACAAGAGTTTAGGCATTCAAAGCAAATGAACAAGCAAAATCACTTAGGGAATTCAAACACAGAAAATATGAGAGCTGTACGTAGGTGTGAACCATTTTTAGTTCCTTACTCTCTGCCATGTAAGGAATTTGGGACTGAAAGTATTCCATTTGGGAAACAGAATTCTTATTTGGGGGGCAGCGGCCTCATTTTGCCTTCTTTGTCCCTGTAGCTACAGCCCTGATTCCACTCCAAGAGGGTGAAGGCTTTCCTACCTCACACCAAAACCTATTCCATTTACTTCAGAAAATGAACTTTTTTGAATTGCAACTCTGAGGATCTCCCAGCCAGCATGGCCAGGGGCTTCCTGATCCTCTGTGTAGCATAGAAGTGCTGGCTTTAGCCTATAAAGCCCTAAATGGTTTTGGTCCAACTTACCTATCCGAACGTATCTCCCCTTATGAACCATCTAGGATGTTAAGATATTCCGGGGAGGCCCTGCTTTCATTCCCGCCTTCTTCACAGAAGCGTCTGGTGGGGACGAGAGACAAGGCCTTCTCGGTGGTGGCCCCTCGATTGTGGAACACCCTACCTATGGAGATAAGATTGCCCCCCTCCCTGTTGTTTTTCCGAAGGCAGGTGAAAGCCTGGCTTTTCGAACAGGCTTTCCGAGCACAGCATAGCTTTATAAATTTACGGAATGACCCGATGATGAAATGAATGGTAACACGACATGGTTAACACTCATGATAATGTTTTTAGGCTGTACGGTTTTTAATATTTTGTAATATGTTAAATGTTAATTTTATACTGTACATTAATTGCTTAATGCTTTTAAAAATTGTTTTTAATTGTTATTGTGTTGTGGCATTGAATTATTGCCAACTGTAAACTGCCCTAAGTCACCCTTGGGCTGAGAAGGGCAGTATAAAAATGTCATAAATAACTAAATACAAGGGTGGGGGAACACTGCTAGGACTAATAGAAAGAGGCAGTTGTGTACTGCTAAATCAATAGGGAAATTTACTACATGTTTTGCCTTATTTTATGCCCTGCTCCTGAGCTTCCTGGATGTCCTAAGTGAGCCTCTCTTGGAATTGACCTTTGGACTGATTTAGCAAAGGAGGTCATATGCTCTTTTGGTCATCTGTGTGACATTTACAATGTGTTAATTTTTTTAGTGTTTGCCATTTATATAGTGATGGTTTCTACACCATCTCCAGTGGTTCTTAGCCTGTGGTTCCCCAGATGTTTTGGCCACCAACTCCCAGAAATCCTAACAGCTGGTAAACTGGCTGGAATTTCTGGGAGGTGTATGCCAAAACACCTGGGGACCTACAGGTTGAGAACCACTTATCTAGTCTTTATTTGTGAATCCTCCCAGTCTTAAGTCTAGGGATCTAAGTTTGTGAACCAAAGAATTGCCCAATGGATATTCATTAAGTAGACAAGGTTAAACTTTTGCTGTTACTTTGAAAGAGCGGTGAATGGAGTGAGAATTTGGTTTCAGATGCTCTAGGACAGGGGTATTCATTAGGTAGCTCGGGAGCTACTAGTAGATCTTCGGCCCTCTTCCAGGTGATCTTCGGGCCTCACCAGCCGGATGGGGCGCTCCTGCCATCTTGTACAAGACACTCTGCGCGCATGCACGCTCCTGCTGCTGGCTTCTGCTCTCGTGGTGCTTCTTTCGCCTGTGGGGCATTGCAGGAAGAAGGAAGTATGAGGTGGGGCCTCTGGAGGGAGCGCCCTGCCCCTCTTTCATCCAGAAGCAGCTGTGCATCCTCCGTTGCCGGTGAGACAGGCAGGGCGGAGCGCTCCCTCTGGATGCCCTGCCTCGTGCTTTTTCCTTCCGGCAATGCCCCGCAGGCGGAAGAAGTGCTGCACGGGCGGAGAACAGTAGCAGGAGCACGTGCGGTGGCAAGAGTGCGTGGCGGCGGGAGCGTGCGACGGCGGGGGCAGGTAGATTTTTTGGACTTGGTTGCTTTAAGAGTAGCTCGCATGCTGAAAAAGTGTGAGCACCCCTGCTCTAGGATGAAATCCAGCATCACCGAGTCATTTTGCCTAGTGGAATGTGTAAACTATAAGCAATATGTGTGTTGGTGGGAACAAAAAATGTGTCGGTATTTAAAGGGAATGTCCCTGTTGCTTGATATTCAAAATAAATTCTTTCTCTAACCTCCTTTCATACACACATATCCCAACCCTGATTAGAAACTGTGTTAATCTGAAAGTATCATAACTTAGGGAAAGCAGCAACTTCTGAGTAGGACTTCAAACTAGGCCAATAGGAGTACTTCACCAGTTAATTATAGTAAATATTTACATAATTGCAGGGCTCCTCAAATTTAGAAAAAAGAGTTAATGCAAGGACGTGCCCTTTAACTATCCCATTTTCTTGCCTGAACCACTAGGGAGCCCAGCATACTAAGATTTGCAAATGAAGTGTTTGATATTGGCTGAGACATTAAATTACTTATCCAGTGCTATAAAATGCATAGGTGTAGTATATCATCCCTGCGCAGAAATTTCATTTCCACATTTCCCAGTTAACTCTTCCCTGGCATTTCACACAAATTTCCCAAACTTGGAAGAAAATGTGGGGGGGAAAACTCTGAGGAATCACCTTAGGCTTATTTCTAATGTGATTGATTTTGTTTTTGCATTTTGTTGTGTGGTGAAATGGAAGTGCTCTTTCAGTAGTAACATCCATCTTGTGATATTTCCTGAAAGGTTGTCTGCCATCCTTCAGGAGACTCAAAAACAGGTAAATGTATACTTGTACAGGAGTTGATTTAAAGACGCAAGCTCTGTTTTTCAGTACCTGAAAAGCTTTCAATGTGTTAAACATATTTGACTAGGAACCATTTCTGGTTACAATGGTGCAGTGGTTGTTGCTGAGACTATGAATCAGTTAAGTTCCTCTTAAAGAAGGGCCGGCAACTTTATGGATTCAGGCAACTTAGAGCCCTTAGAGGGCTCTGCCATGTTTGAATGCCCAATGAAAACTTCAGTTTCCTAACTACCACACAATATGCCCTTGTTGCAGTTGTTATAGATATTCAGCTGTGGCCAATCTCTATGGTGCAGGATGATGTCCCTTTGTTACGCATAGAGCCGTTTGTTAAGCTGTAGGGCAGGGCATCCTTTTCCCTTCCTAAGGTGACAAAAAGGGGCAAGTAAGGAAGTCCTGTCATTATTATTTCAGTGGTCACCTTTATTTATTTATTTATTTTATATACCACTTTTCTCACCCCTGATGGGACTCAAAGCAGTTTCCAACATAACAGTGGCAAAATTCAATGTCGTACATACATGTGAAAACCAAAACATAATTTCTAGACAATAGCATATAGCATAAACCAAGAACCATGACTCTGGTTTGGCCAGGTTTTTTGTGTACTCTAGTTAGGACATTTGGTTCCTGTCTGCACCATTATTTATTATTTATTTATTTATTATTTAAACTTGTTAGTCGCCACTCCCATATGGCTCGGGGCAACTTGCAGAGTTCATGTTCACTGGGCAGACCAGTAAGAACGATACAACAACAACAATACACAATAGAAAGAAAAACAATACATTAATAAATACTAACGACGATTAGATGTTATAGGGCTGTCTTTCCTGGGGCCTTGGGCTTCTCATTTCATTTGTCTCTAAGATTAGACAAGTCAGATCTAGTCCACATCCCGAAGGTTACACCCCAGAAAGTTCGCATGAGAAATCCCCTGTGCTTCCTCTTCCTTTGGCAGGGATCGCTGTTTCTTCCGTAGAGATCACGCTTGTTGTCAAAAGTAGGGGTGGTTTTATGGCTTCGTGGGTCACCTGTCTCTCTGTTCCGAGGAGGAGCTCGGAGGACTTCCGGGTGCTCTCGCAGGGGGTGGGGGGTTGAGCATGGAACTTGGCCCGACTTCCTGTTCCGCTTCCGCCTCCTGCAGCGCTTGCTCCCACATGTCCATTCTTTCCGCTTGGCCTCTAAGAGGGATGAAGACATCCGGTCTTCTTCAGCATTCCCAAGGCCACCGGCCATCTTGGTCACTATACCAAGCACACACACACCCCCAATCGGGGGCCGCGGCACCATGGCTGCCACTCCCCAGGGTGGGCCAGGACTCGGGAGATCTCCAGAAAATCCCATTCCAGCCAGAAATGCTCACCCTCCAGCGGGGGCTGGGGGAGATCGCCAGAGGCTCTCTCCATCGACCGTGCTCATCCCTCCAATTGGTAGCAGGCAGGTGCATCGGAAAGACAACCACCCTCGGAAAAGCGAGCCATTGGGAGTGGAGGGCGAGGGCCAACTGTCAACAAGCTGACCCTCACAGCCTCCATGTTCATCCCGCGCTCTGCAGCGGCTCCTGTCGCTGGTCCCTCGGCAACTCTCTTCACAGTCTCTGCAGGGGTCTCCTCTGCACCATTCAGCTCTGTCTCCGGCCCCAAAATAAAGTCTCTAGCCCTGGTAGGAGCAAACCATGGAAGACACACTCTTCTATTAAATTGTTAAGAAATAAATAAGCCCACCTTGGCTCTCAAGCCCAAGGGCTGGTTAGGTGAGCTCTGCAGGTGGTAGAGGAATACATTGCAAGGGCATGAGATAAGGAAAAAGGAAGCAAATGAAGGAAGGGCGAGTGGGTGAAGTCAGTGATGGAATGCCAGAACGAAATAAGAGATATGCTCAGAGGATAATAATGGCAAACAGCCTCTGAGCAAATCTTGCCAAGAAAACCCCATGATGTGGTGCCTTAGGGTCATCAGAAGACAGAACTGCCTTGAAGTCACACAATAACAGCATTAACTGTGAGATCACAAAGGGAAGGAGGGTGAGTGGTGCTTTGCAAGTGACAGAGTGTAAGAAGCATGGGAGGGATGCCCTGCAAGGACAGCAGGGTGAAGCAAGCGAATGAGGAAAGAGAGCATGCAAGTGTCTGGGTGCAAGGAGCAAAGGCAGGGTGCATTACAAGGGCACAGGTGGGGCAAGGCAGAGGGAACAGCACAAACCGGAGTGCAAGAAACAAGGGAGGGGCCTGTAATATAGGCTTGCTGAAATGTAAAAGTGGCTGTAGGTCACAAGGCAAATTCTATGACCAAAAAGATTTGAATTCAGGTCTGCCCATTTGAAGTCCAGCACTTTAAATGCTATTCCGTACTGCTTCTCTCAAATCAAGTGTAAAAAATGTTACAAAGTTGAAACACAGTAGGGAAAAATTCAACAATTAATGTGCTGAATTAGCACCATTAGAATCCAAATTACAGTAATTTGTATAATAAGAATAATTTATATAGTATGCAAATTATATACCCGGGTTTGATGAAGTGGAGTGTGGCAGCCATATGTGGATGTCAATGACAAGAGGGACAAATTGATGTGGGGGCCCATGCACAGCCCCCGGCGGATGCGTTCCCCACCCCACCTAGGAGCTTAAGCAGCTCCTGGAGTGCTGTGAGCTATTTCAATGCTGCTTTTGTGTATGCAAGAAGGGATTTTGATGGTATGCAGAGTCTAATCACATGGGGATCTGCTTTGCATGCCAGTACGAGACACAGTGGTGCATTCTCAGTGGCAACCACATAACATAATGCAAGAGGAAAGCCATACGAACATCTACTCGTATTTTTAAAATAATTATTGTTTCTGGGGCCATCTCAGCAAAGATGTGTCACTTCTAAAGAGTGGGCAGTTCCTAAGAAAATAAGAGCAGCCTTACTAGGGCTGGTGCTAATCAACGTTCTATCTAACACCCAGGATCTAAATTTAATTTGTTAACATAAGACTAATTGCTCGTCACATTTTAAAAATCATTTATTTAAATGTTATATAATAATAGCAGTGGTATGTTTTGAATGATGAATAACTATTGTCCATTACTTTAATATGTTAGTTTATAGCAGCGTTTCTCAACCTGGGGGTCAGGACTCCTGTGGGGATCGCAAGGATGTGTCAGAAGGGTCGCCAAAGACCATAAGAAAACACAGTATTTTCTGTTGGTCATGAGGATTCTGTGTGGGAAGTTTTGACCAATTTTATCATTGGTGGGGTTCAGAATGGTCTTTGATTGTAGGTGAACTATAAATCCCAGTAACTACAACTCCCAAATGTCAAGTTCTAGTTTCCCCAAACTCCACCAGTGTTCACATTTGGGCATATTGAGTATTCATGCCAAGCTTGGTCCAGATCCATCATTGTTTGAGTTCACAGTGCTCTCTGGAGGTAGGTGAACTACAGCTCCAAAACTCTAAGGCCACGCCTACCAAACCCTTCCAGTATTTTCTGTTGGTCATGGAAATTTTGTGTGCCAAGTTTGGTTCAATTCCATCATTGGTGGAGTTCTGAATGCTCTTTGATTGTAGGTGAACAATAAATCCCAACAACTACAACTCCCAAATGAAAAAATAAATTCCTCCAACCCCACCAGTATTCAAATTTGGGCGTATTTGATCCATTGAATGAAAATACATCCTGCATATCAGATATTTACATTAGGATTCATAACAGTAGCAAAATTACAGTTATGAAGTAGTAACCAAAATAATTTTATGGTTGGGGGGCACCACAACACGAGGAACTGTATTAAGGGGTTGCAGCATTTGGAAAGTTGAGAACCACTGGTTTAGAGAAATATGGAGGGAGGAGCATTTTATATAATTTTGTTTTTTATGAGGAAAAAACATTTTTTCAAGTAAAGGCTTGTAAGGCATTACTCTTCTAAAAGTAAAAAAAAATATGTTAACATCAGCAGAGTGCCATTTCCCAATGTCACATTTCCAGGCTTTTCTAGCACTCGCAGGTGCGTTGGGAGAAACCTTCAAGAAACAAGGACAGAATAGGAACAACCTCAGGTGCCTGATGATTAAGTATTCATATCTTTTCTCCGATCTCTGTAGGGACTCCCTGCCACTTGATGTATTTTCCAGCCCCACACAGAAAATTTATACTTGCAACTTCTCACACATCAGAAATGTTTCTTTTGGGATCCTTTTGCTTACCAATGGAATCTGCCTTAGAATTACGTATAGGCTCGATTCACTCCCTCTTAAATAATTCTTAGTAGGAAAAGTAGTAACTCTTACTATTGTCATGGCACAATATTTCCAGGAGCATATTTACAAAACATTATTGTAAGACAGGAAATAACCTGGGGAAGTATAAATAGCTTAAATATATTGCTTTATTATACTGAGTTAGGCCCATTGTCATTTCACAGTGACTAATAGGCTGAACGGATTCCCCAGGTTTCGGGCAAGGGTGTGTCCCAGCCTCTCTGTCTGAAACGCATTAATTCAAAAACCACAGATGAAACCTTGGCAAAGCTGTCCCAATCCCCAAATCGGTAGAAGACCATGCCAGACAAAGCAAGTATGTGGAACAGTTCAGGTCCAACAAATTTAAAATGCATGCCATTCAAACCATAGTATTCTTGAGCTCAAGCCCTGCAGTAGAAAGTATTTCTAGGTAGGTAGCACCATGCACAGAAGCATATGAGGAAATTCGACCTGTCATTGAACATCGAGAAAACCAAAGCACTCTTCCAGCATGCACCAGCCCATCCATCTTCAATGCCAGAAATACAGCTTAATGCTGTAACATTTTAAAAGTCAACACTGACACTGAAATGCAACACCGCCTGAGCTTTGTCAGTGCAGCATTTTTCCAAATGAAGCACAGGGTGTTTGAGGACCAGGACATCCATAGGAATACCAAGGTGCTTGTTTATAAAGCTACTAGCTGTACCCGGCACGCGTTGCTGTGCCCTATTTAGGAGATGCGAGGAAGTCTGAGTATGTAAAGGTTGGGGTTGTTCTTAGTTATGGTGTTGTTGGGGTCATGGCTGTGTTGTTGTGGGTTGTTTTGGTGGGTGGGATGTTGGAGTCCTGTGGAGTTGTTGTGTGGTGTTGCTGGCGTTCTGCATAGCTTGTGGATATACAATGTTTTTTGTCTTTCCGTCTGCTGTGTTGATGTAGAGGTTGATGCTTGTGTGGGTGGGGTACTTTGGAAGTGAGTGGAGGTACTTGAAATCCCATTATCCATGGTGTGTCCTCCTCTAATCTGCAGTCGGATGGAGTGTGGGTCATGGGGGGCATTGTTTGCCAAGTTTGGTCTTTATCGGTCTTGGTTCTTGGACACAGTGGTCTGTGGGGAATGATGGGTTTTGAAGTACTACAAATCCCATTATCCATGGAGGTACTTCAAGTCCCATAATCCATGGTCCACCCTCCTCCAAACTGTAGTAGAATGTAGCGTGGGTCATAGGGGCTTTGTGTGCCAAGGTAGGTTACTGTAAATTCAGGCCATACACAATGTCCCATGAGCTGAGGCCTAGTCAGGAACAGCAAGTTAATGAAGCCTTACTGTCAATTCAGGCCATACACAATGTCCAATGAGCTGAGGGCTAGTCGGGAGAATCAAGTTAATGAAGCCTTACTGTCAATTCAGAGCGTAAACAGCATTCCATTAAGTGAGGCCTAGTCAGGGAAATTAAGTTAATGAAGCCTTACTGTCAATTTTGGGCGTGGTCTGTGATTTGTAGGGGTGTAAATTTTCTGTGGGAAGTGAATTGGGTGTTTGTGTTTGTGCCTCAGCCCTTTGCCTTATCCTCCTCTGACAGTTTATTATGGGTCGGAATGTTCATGTTGGCTGGCCAGTACAGGAGTTATGCAAATCCGCCCTTATTGGCAGCCAATCATGTTGTCAGAATGTAGAGGCTGAGAGAGTCGTTGGCAGCCCTGGAGGATGCTGGGAAATGTAGTTTTTCTTACTCGTTGCTTTGGGGGCCTTTTAGGTTTTGGGGGGGAAGTTTCTTTGCTACAAACGTACCTTGTCTGAGGCCTATTTCTGTTGGCAAGTTTGGTGTCTCTGCGTTGTAAGATTTCTCTGTTTGGGACGGTCTTTCCATGACGACTCTTCCTTTATATATATAGATTGTCCTCCCCACCTTGCTATATGCCTGCGAAATGTGGACTATCTACAGACATCACATGCAACTCCTGAGACAAGTCCGTCAGAGTTGCCTCCGAAAAATCCTGCAAATCTCTTGGGAAGACAGGCAGACAAATGTCAGTGTGCTGGAAGAAGCAAAAACCACCAGCATTGAAGTGATGGTCCTCCACCATCTACTCCACTGGACTGGTCACATTGTGTGAATGCCCAATCACCATTTCCCAAAGCAGTTACTCTACTCCAAACTCAAGAATGGAAAACAGAATGTTGGAGGACAGGAAAATAATAATAATAATACACTTTATTTATATTTCGCTCTTCTCATCCCGAAGGGGACTCAGAGCGGATTACATCACACATACGGCAGACAATCCCTGTCGGAAGACATACAGATACAATACAACACATACAATTTTTTTGAAGGATTTCTTCTGGCTGTCACAGGGTGCGTCATTACATCACAAGGGGATGCTGTTGCTTCATCCTCATGACGGAGGGCCTCTGTTCCTCTGTTCCGCATTCCACCTTCCGACAGCCGATCTTTATTTATTCAGGTGTTGTAAAGTCCTTACTGAAAAGAATCCTCCCCCGCTTTTGGCAGGTTCCCAGTTCATCTAATCACAGCTGTTTTCGAACTGCTGGGTGAACAGTGGACAGGGCTCACAGCTGGGTGTCCAAGCCAGCTCGGGAATCGAACTTGCAACCTTCAGATTGCAAGCACAGCTGTTCTTACCACTGTGTTATCTTTAAAGAAATTTAAAGATGGGCTCAAAGCCAATCTTTAAAAATGTGGCATAGACCACGAGAACTGAGAAGCCCTGTCCCTTGAGCACTCTAGGTCAGCTATGACCAACAGTGCTGTAGCTGGAGGTCAGCTATGACCAACAGTGCTGTAGAATTTGAAGAGGCAGGAATGGAGGGTAAAAGAGAGAAACATGCCAAGAGGAAGGTGCGTCAAGCCAACCCTGACCGGGACCGCCTTCCATCTGGAAACCGATGTCCTCACTGCGGGAGAAGATGCGGATCAAGAATAGGGCTCCACAGTCACCCACCACCAGGACACCGCACTTGGAGGACAACGTTACTTGGACAACGAGAGATCGCCTAAGTAAGTGCCATGCACATATATTGCATGCAGGTTTGTTGTGTACACCAACTGGCATTGTAGGCAGAAAATAAGAGTTAAAGATTTGATTATAAGCAGATCTGTTTTAATGGACATGATCAACTCCATTTTGATAATAGCATGATGTCTCTTCATGTCATTTGTGATATGCTAGAAATGCTATAACTGCAATGTTATGTGCCCAGGACTAACAACCAGAAGTTATAGTGGCATAGAGTGCCAGACCCTAATAACACCCGTTTAACCAAACTCTGGCTACATTCTGTGCTGGTCACAAGATCCCAGATAAGGTTTACTACATGTGCATTAAGTATTGTTCATGTACATGTTGTCTGTGTAACTATAATGTACAGTTGCTTTGAATAAACTTTATGTGTCTCAACAAGTGGCCTGAGTTGGTTGGACTGAAAGCAATGCTGGACTTGGTGGATTTTTTGTCGAAGCTACTGTTTATCATCTGCTTGCTTTCCTGCTCAGCACCAGAGATCATTCCAGCTCCATGTTTCACTTGGGATCCCCTGGTGGCACAATGGGTTAAACCCTTGTGCTCCCAGGACTGATGACTGACAGGTTGCAGGTTCGAATCTGGGGAGAGCATGAATTAGCTCCTTCTGTCAGCTCCAGCTCAACATGCAGGGGCATGAGAGAAGCCTCCCACAAGAATGGTAAGACATCCAAACATCTGGGCGTCCCCTGGGCAAAGTCCTTGTAGACGGCCAATTCTCTCAGACCAGAAGCAACTTGCAGTTTCTCAAGTTGCTCCTGACACACACAAAAAACTTGGGAAAAACTGTAGAGCTGATATTTCAGCCCAGCAACAACACTGCAAAATTTCATGACTGAGCCTTTCCCAGCCTGGAGCTGCTGAGGTCTGAGCATGGGTCCTTTGGCATGCAAAGCACATGTTCTCCCACAGAACCATGGCATCTTCCTGCTGTCAGAAGAAGAGAAGACTAATTAAGAATTCAGACTAAGGGAGTGACTACTAAGTGAGATGAGCTGTCAATTGAGCCTTTCCCCACAGAGCAGTGAAAAGCTAAGACCAAGGCCAGCTCTAAGCACCAAACCACATACGTGAGGAGCACAATGCAATCCACTGCTGAGCTCAGCTCTCCTCCATTTTCCTATTTCCAATGGCCAAGTAATTTCGGGTTCTGTCTAGTTTTATTTTTGAACTATTTGTTATTTCTATGAGATGAGTAGGAGGTTGTGAAGGACAAATAAAAGCCAGCCATCCCCCAAATTTTCCAAAAAGGAAAAAAAAAACAGCCAAATGTCCAGCTAAAATGAACCCAGACGTAATTTCTGGTTTTGCTGTTATTTTTTGCTCAGTTTTGGTTTAGTTTAGAGATAAACAGTAGGAAATAAAGCCCAAAAGCTGTATTTTGATGTATTTTCTGCAGTAATTTGAGCCCATTTTGGCTGCTTTATCACCTTGAAGTGTGTGTGTGTGTGTGTGTGTGTGTGTGTGTGTGTGTGTGTGTGTAAAAATGGGGGGTGGTATCATGGATTTGGAAGTATCATGGGGAATTACAAAAGATAGGTGGAATCTTACCCCATAATGTAAACTGCACAGCTCAAGGACATGACCAGCAGTATTGCAGTACGTGTGAAAATGATCTTGGAGTCCTTGTGGACAGCAAGTTAAACGTGAGCCAACAATGTCATACGGTGGCAAAATGGGATTTTGGCCTGTCTAGATCTAGGGAAGTCATGCTCCCCCTCTATTCTGCCTTGATCAGACCACACCTGGAATACTATGTCCAATTCTGGGCACCGCAATTGAAGGGAGATGTTGACAAGCTGGAATATGTCCAGAGAAGGGTGACTGAAATGATCAAAGGTCTGGAGAGCAAGTCCTTTGAGGAGCGGCTTAAAGAGCTGGGCATGTTTAGCCTGCAGAAGAGAAGGCTGAGAGGAGACATGATGGTCATCTATAAATATGTGAGGGGAAGTCATGGGGAGGCGGGAGCAAGCTTGTGTTCTGCTGCCCTGGAGACTAGGAACCCTTCCACACAGCCATATATCCCAGAATATCAAGGCAGATAATCCACAATATTACACAGTATTTTCTGGTGGTTCTGTGTTTGAAGTTTGGCCCAATTCTGTCTTTGGTGGGATTCAGAATGTTCTTTGATTGTAGGTGAACTATAAATCCCAGTAACTACAACTCCCAAATGTCAAGGTCTATTTTCCCCAAACTCCACCAGTGTTCACATTTGGTATTTGTGTCAAGTTTGGTCCAGATCCGTCATTGCTTGTGTACACAATGCTCTCTGGATGTAGGTGAACTACAACTCTGAAACCCAAGGTCAATGTTCACCAAACCCTTCCAGTATTTTCTGTTGGTCATGGGAGTTCTGTGTGCCAAGACTGGTTCAATTCCATCATTGGTGGAGTTCAGAATGCTCTTTGATTGTAGGTGAACTATAAATCCCAGCAACTACCATTCCCAAATGATAAAATCAATACCCCCCAACCCTACCAGTATTCAAATTTGGGCGTATTGGGTATTTGTGCCAAATTTGATCCATTGAATGAAAATACATCCTGAAAATCAGATATTTACATTATGATTCATAACAGTAGCAAAATTCCAGTTATGATGTAGCAACAAAGATAATGTTATGGTTGGAGTCACCACTACATGACGAACTGTATTAAGGGGTCATGCCATTAGGTAGGTTGAGAAACACGGACCTAGTTTTTGTTGACTTGGAGATACCAACAAAGCTCAAGGGGAGATTGTTCTACATAGAGGGCATCTACATATTTAATTTAACGTGGAGATAAGGATTTTTTTAAAAAAAACAAACAAATAAACAACTACAGCCATAGTTTTGTGGTACATTTTTTTGGATACGGTAGCGCTTCCTTTCCCCATTTCTGAAAAATATTCAGCTGTAATATATGCTTGGTACCTGAACCTAGATTATTCTCTATGCTGTAGTATCAGGCTGCCCACCTATTATTTCTGAACATAAATTTATTTTATAGAGGAATAAAGTCTGCTGTTCTGAAAGGGAGGGGAGGGGGTATTCACACACCTGCTTCTCATTGAAAAGAGCCGTGATTTGGCATCCTGGGTTAGAGGAGGAAATTATGACGCCAGAATTGACTTTAGGTGTTTCTGATGCTTCCTTGGATGATTGCTTCTATAACTTATCAAGACAGTGCAGCCTTTGTATACAAGCGAGCACATAAATTAATATCCATAGATGAGAATGATGGTGCTTCGAGCCAGGCTGGGAGTGAAGGATGGCTTTTTGTGTACAACATTCCTAGGTGTCTGCCAGGACCTGTTTGCACCAGCTGCAGAAGGCAACCTCGCAGAGCTGGGTGGGCAACCCCTTTCAGCCCTAGGGCCAAATCCAGTTTCGGAGAGGACATTCCAGTGGTGGGAAGGGCCCAAGAAAATGCACAGAATGAAAAATACCAGCATATTTTAGACCTTATTGACAGTAACTAAAGCCTTGGGAAAGGCATTTCAACTTGTTTGGAGTGTGGATAACCCCATACAAATGCTGGGAAGCCCCTAAACCATGGTGTCATTGCCAACTGGAAAGGCTGATCCAGCCAGATGGGGACTATAGGAAGATTGCATTTCACTCCCGAGTCCCAAACCCTCATTTTAGCGTTTTAAAACATAAGAGCAAGGGCTTAGCCACTCTGACACTACAAAGAAAGGATCTAACTGGTGAAAACAACAGCAGTTTTCTTGATTTAATTTAATGACATGTGAGCACGACCATTTTTCCCCTGCAACAAGAGTCTCTTTTGTTCGTGGTCTCAAAAGGCAGCCATGGCTGCCACGTTCCTGAAATGGAAATGGCGTAATGGCCATGTTCTCAGCTTCCGAGAAATATATTTCTCATCTGGAAACACTCCAGGCCTCATAGCAAGAGGAGCAGCGTGCCTGAAACCATGTTGCTGATTGACATCCTGTCTGAAATGCCTGTTGGACATGCTATTTGAGATCCAGTCATTACCTATGTTATGTGATATGTAAGCATATACTTACTTACTGAAGTAATTTTAGTTTTATTAGGGCTATAGCTTTTGTTATTATTATTATTATCATCACCATCATTGTTATCATTATTTTCCCAAGATTGGAATCTAAAGCAGCTAACAGCTTTTTAAAAAACCCAATACAGGCAGGAAGTAGCCACACCTTGAAACTGCTAGGCCATTAAATGCTAATCAAGGTGGCCAATTGCAACATTCACACAGACAAGAGTTCTTTCCCCCACCCTGGACATTCCACAGATATATAAACCCAATTTTCCTAGTTTCCAATAGACCTCACAACCTCTGAGGATGCCTGCCATAGATGCAGGATAAACGTCAAGAGACAATGCTTCTGGAACATGGCTATACAGCCCAGAAAACTCTTAGCAACCCAGTGATTCTGGCCATGAAAGCCTTCGACAATTCATTAATA